>RJWK010026565.1:0-26972 GCA_004363435.1 Platanista minor | reverse complement strand
ACAGCAATCAGAGAAGAAAAGGAAATAAAAGGAATCCAAATTGGAAAAGAAGAAGTAAAGCTGTCACTGTTTGCAGATGACATGATACTATACATAGAGAATCCTAAAGATGCTACCAGAAAACTACTAGAACTAATCAATGAATTTGGTAAAGTAGCAGGATACAAAATTAACGCACAGAAATCTCTGGCATTCCTATGTACTAATGATGAAAAATCTGAAAGTGAAATCAAGAAAACACACCCATTTACCACTGCAACAAAAAGAATAAAGTATCTAGGAATAAACCTACCTAAGGAGACAAAAGACCTGTATGCAGAGAATTATAAGACACTGATGAAAGAAATTAAAGATGATGCTAATAGATGGAGAGATATACCATGTTCTTGGGTTGGAAGAATCAACATTGTGAAAATGACTCTACTACCCAAAGCAATCTACAGATTCAATGCAATCCCTCTCAAATTACCACTGGCATTTTTCACAGAACTAGAACAAAAAATTTCACAATTTGTATGGAAACACAAAAGACCCCGAATAGCCAAAGCAATCCTGAGAACAAAAAACGGAGCTGGAGGAATCAGGCTCCCTGACTTCAGACTGTACTACAGAGTTACAGTAATCAAGACAGTATGGTATTGGCACAAAAACAGAAATACAGATCAATGGAACAGGTTAGAAAGCCCAGAGATAAACCCACACACATATGGTCACCTTATCTTTGATAAAGGAGGCAGGAATGTACAGTGGAGAAAGGACAACCTCTTCAATAAGTGGTGCTGGGAAAACTGGACAGGTACATGTAAAAGTATGAGACTAGGACACTCCCTAACACCATACACAAAAGTAAGCTCAGAATGGATTAAAGACCTAAATGTAAGGCCAGAAACTATCAAACTCTTAGAGGAAAACATAGGCAGAACACTCTATGACATAAATCGCAGCAAGATTCTTTTTGACCCATCTCCTAGAGAAATGGAAATAAAAACAAAAATAAACAAATGGGACCTAATGAAACTTCAAAGCTTTTGCGCAGCAAAGGAAACCATAAACAAGACCAAAAGGCAACCCTCAGAATGGGAGAAAATATTTGCAAATGAAGCAACTGACAAAGGATCAATCTCCAGAATGTACAAGCAGCTCGTGCAGCTCAATAACAAAAAAACAAACAACCCAGTCCAAAAATGGGCAGAAGACCTAAATAGACATTTCTCCAAAGAAGATATACAGACTGCAAACAAACACATGAAAGAATGCTCAACATCATTAATCATTAGAGAAATGCAAATCAAAACTACAATGAGATATCATCTCACACCAGTCAGAATGGCCATCATCAAAAAATCTAGAAACAATAAATGCTAGAGAAGCTGTGGAGAAAAGGGAACACTCTTGCACTGCTAGTGGGAATGTGAATTGGTACAGCCACTATGGAGAACAGTATAGAGGTTCCTTAAAAAAGTACAAATAGAACTACCATATGACCCAGCAATCCCACTACTCGGCATATACCCTGAGAAAACCATAATTCTAAAAGAGTCATGTACCAAAATGTTCATTGCAGCTCTATTTACAATAGCCAGGAGATGGAAGCAACCTAAGTGTCCATCATCGCATGAATGGATAAAGAAGATGTGGCACATATATACAATGGAGTATTACTCAGCCATAAAAAGAAACGAAATGGAGTTATTTGTAGTGAGGTGGATGGACCTAGAGTCTGTCATACAGAGTGAAGTAAGTCAGAAAGAGAAAGACGAATACCGTATGCTAACACATATATATGAAATCTAAAAAAAAAAAGAAATGTCGTGAAGAACCTTAGGGGCAAGACGGGGATAAAGACACAAACCTACTGGAGAATGGATTTGAGGATATGGGGAGGGGCAGGGGTAAGCTGTGATAAAGTGAGAGAGTAGCATGGACATATGAACACTACCAAAAGTAAAATAGATAGCTAGTGGGAAGCAGCCGCATAGCACAGGGAGATCAGTTCGGTGCGTTGTGATCACCTGGATGGGTGGGATAGGGAGGGTGGGAGGGAGGGAGACGCAAGAGGGAGGAGATATGGGAACATATGTATATGTACAATTGATTCACTTTGTTATAAAGCAGAAACTAACACCATTGTAAAGCAATTATACTCCAATAAAGATGTAAAAAAAAAAAAATCAACCAAGTTGTATTATATTTATCTTCTCATTGGCAAGAACTTTGAAGAAGCTGAAATTTTTGTACCCTACTTGCAAGGTAACAAGTTAGCATATCCCAGTATCACAGATACTGGCAGAAGACATGAGACTCCCGGTTCAGAGACAAAGGTCTTTATTGCTCACAGCAGTAACAGTAGCCAGAGTGTCAACATTTTCTTGTGCCAGTTCCCTGAGCCCCCGTTTCCATGAGGAGATTTGAAGAGGACAAGATGACAGCCTCACGTGCAGGAGAGAAGCCCCAAGTTTAGGGAATCTCATTTTTTATAATGGACCAGAAGCACAACTGCCCTTTGCTCTAGGGAAATAGTCATGATTTTCAGGAAACTATAGTCAAGATAGTCCAGAAAAAAGACAGTCGGTGCCTCTGCTTGCAGGTTGTACAGAAATATCAGAAACCCATGGGATTCACTTCCAACATCATCCTTTCTACATCATCTGGGCTTTCAGCAGATTTTTCCGACTACACCACTCAGTCACTCTGATACATCTTACCAACTGAGGCTGCGACCAAACCTGTCACTTTGCCTCATATGGCATCATAGTAAGGCTACTATCAATAGGACTCTAGGCAGTGGGATGAGGCCAACCTGCAGTGTTGACCTCAGCCATGCCTCCCCAACTCCAGGTCCCAGACCAACCAATGGAACAAACCCCATAAGCCATCAGGATCTACCTTAGGAAACAAGTTGATTTCTCCTTCTGTTTTGATATGACCCTCGCCCCCCACTATTTGGTCCAAGGTATTAGTTCAGGTACAGCACAATGTATTTGTGATTGCACGGACTCCACTTTGGTCCACAAGGACGAAATCTAGGGCAATTTTATCATCCATAATAATCCAGGCCAGTGTGTGGAAGCTGATCTGAAAGTTTACCAGGGTAAGGGGCTAAAGACCAACTCCTACTATGAATGACTTCCATTGTAAGGATAACTGCCCGCAGAGTGTACTTAAATAACAAGTCAGTTATCCCCCTGGGAAGATTAGAAGTGGTTTGTGCCAATTCCAACCTGGAGCTTTCAGGAGGGTGAATGTACCTCCTCCATGTTCTTTCGACTTCTGCCAGCTGCATACAGTCCATGAAGAGCTGGAGACGCAGTTGGAAGGAGACTGAGTCCCTAAGTTCCCTCACTGAGGAGACCCACACACTGACATAGCACCCGCTCTGGGCTGTTATGTTAGCAAGAAGTGAACTTCTGCCTTGGAGCCATCACATGTTTGCTGACTTTCAGCAGCAGAGCCTACATGAAGTCATGACTCAGCAATTCCACTTTCAAGCGTTCTCCCCAAAGAAGCGTGCACATGTGCCAAAGTAGCTTTACTGATAGAAAACAAATGAGCCAAAATAAACCATGATTGACTCAGACAATGAAATGCTAAACAACAATTAAGTGAGTATATTATACAACAATTAAAGTGAAGATACTCAATTTACACGCATCATGGTAGTCTCAGAAACATAATTGCTGACTACAAAAGCAAGGTGACATACACTCTGATGTCCTTTATGTAAAATCATACACCACGTAAACAACGGCATATTTTGCTCCTTCATATCTACATAGGTGTTAAACATATAAGTATTCATGGAGATGATACAGTTCAACTTCAGAATAACAACTACTTTTGGAGACAAGAAGGAGGATGTGATGCAACAGGGAAGCTTCAGTTGTACTGATAATTAATTTTTTTTAAGGAGAGAGATAGCTGAAGAAAAAATTATGGCAAAATGTTAACATCTATAAATCTAGGTGAAGGGTCTTTATTAGGTTATTTTCTATGCTTTTCTGCATGTTTGAAATATCCTATAACAAAAAATAATCTTTAAAGCAATATAGGAATATTTATCTATCCCCAGAGGTCTGTCACTATGAACTCCTACAGTTTATCTAATCTATGTGCATGTGAAAATCTTTGGGAAGAAATAGGCATAATTTGACTAAAAGCAGGATGTTACAGAATTCTTGCTCTCTAGGGAAATAAACAATGCACAGTAAGCTGCTTTAGATGCATAGTCAACAGGGAGTCATCCAATTTTTCTCATCTTCGGCAAACGCAAGGAATCAAATGCAAAATTTAACACTCTGGGGCTATGTTGTGAAGCCATGGCATTCCCTGGAGGTCTTCAGGTACATGAAATAATTAATGGACTATGCTCACCCATAACTAATTTTCTTATCTTTAAAAGAATTTATGGGAAATTCATGTAATAATCAGAGTATAACAGTACAAATCGAAATATTTCTTATATTTTTAACAGTCTCATATCACTGTTCAAATAATAGGTTAAGTGGATTGTAACAGTTTATGACTAAGACATAGGAGTGAAGAGGCAGTTGTCCTGTCAACACTGGCCAAGTTCTACCACCTCCGTCAAAGGCATTCCCTGATCAGCCAAGTTCATAGAAAGTACCCTCTTCTGACCTCTTAAATACCATATTATGTCTACTCTCAGTTTCTGCTTATGTGATTAATGAACATTTACTGCACATTTGTTTCATTCATTTGTATATGCCTTGTTTGATGTATTTTTGTATCCTCCATAGCACCTAGTACTGAATTTTACAAAATTTAGATGTGGGGGAAAGAATGCTTGTTGATTAGCTGATAACTGCAGTATGCGACCCAAGTCTGATTTTAAGATTCAATTAGCTGTCACTTGGATTGAGCCTTCTAATCCTTCCTCACCTTATCTTCCATCCCAACCTCTAGCCTCTGGTATATGGCAAATGTTTTTCCTTAAATCAATCAAATGAATCAGTAAATAAATCCAAATGTTTTACACAGTACAGTGTAAGGAAACATATTCCTTGTAATTTCAAATGATGAGGTTAGGGATGGAAATTGATCATTTTTACATTTAACCTCCTTTATCTTTTCCCTCTGTCACTTCTACAGTGAAATCAGATTGACCATTTGTAGCTATGTTCCAGAACAAACTGATTGTTCCTTATCTGTACACTTAAAATGACAGAAGATTTTGAAGAGTCTTGCCTGGAGAGCAAATTAAGAGTTAACAGGATGTGTTCCATTCTTTACCCGAGGGAAAAAAAGAAATGTAGTCAAAGGCCACAGCTTTATAACGAGCTTAGGCTTCACAAGAAAGGTGTATATCATCTCAAGAATTATGTCACTATATTCTACGGCAGGTAAGCATTTCTTAGGCAGTTGAGACATATTTACTCTGACACATCCATTATTATCCAATGACAAAATAACAAAACGCTTATAAAAGAAACTGAAGAACTAACACCTCTAGACTAATGAGCACAGCATCTCCAGAGGACATCAAACCAGGCATAAGTCAGGACCTCTACTTCATCACAGTCTCACACCCACAAGTCAACATTTTTCTTTTGCCTGTGGTAATTGTGAACATGAATAATGTGGACAATGGATTCTAATATACAAATAATTATAATGGTGAATTTTAACCAAAGATTTGCACTTCCTTCTCTCCCCCTACAAATTACGTGCCCAAATTACCAAATATGTTGATTTCAGCTTGGACAATGGCGCTCCCCTTCTTTAGAAGTCATCAAAACTTTCCTAATTCCTAGGAATAAGGTTCATACTTCCTAGCAAGACGTTTAAAAAGTTCTTCATGTTCAGATCTCAGTTTATACATAGAGGCCTATATCCTACCACATCCTTCCATTTACTCTGTAAATTGACACGCCAATCAATTTGATAACCCAAATACCACATTCTTCTACTTGGTGTCTCTACTTAAGCAGTACCTTGAGGTCGAAAGGTTTCTTCCATTCCTTAGTCACACATTCAAAGTTCTACACATCTTCTAAGACCCAACTCAGATGGTGCCTCTTCTGTGGAGCCTTCCCTGATCCTCCCAGACAAATTAAATGTTTTTCAGTGGAATCACAGTAAATTTCTTGCACTTTGATTTAACTCTATTAACAGTGTATCTTGTGTAAGTAAAGGCTATTTGAATGTCTTTTTCACTTCCTATATTATACATCCCCTATGGTCTGGATCCATGTCATGAGTCATAGTGCTTAGCACACTGCTTTGCGCTTGATGTGCCGATGCATATTGGTTTCATGAGTAAATGAACAACTGAAAATATACAGTGGTTTAGCTTACATTTATAACTTGCAATGTCCTAATACATAGAGTCCAATAAACTATAAAATCATAACAACCAAAGGGAGTAGTAAGATGAGGAATCTACAGAGTAGACTTTAAACAGGGCAGAAGAGTAGCATAAAGAGGTTAGGGCCTCTTTAGTGTAAAATTCACGTGGCGGTGCCATATAAGGGGAAGAAGACTCATTTGGAGGCCAGGAGACCTGAATTCATACTCTTACTCCACCACTTAACTCATCTGAGCCTGTTTTTTTTTTTTTTTTGTGGTACACGGGGCTCTCACTGCTGTGGCCTCTCCCGTTGCGGAGCACAGGCTCCAGACGCGCAGGCTCAGCGGCCGTGGCTCACGGGCCCAGCCGCTCCGCAGCATGTGGGATCCTCCCGGACCGGGGCACGAACCCGTGTCCCCTGCCTCGGCAGGCGGACTCTCAACCACTGCGCCACCAGGGAAGCCCTGAGCCTGTTTTTTCATTTATCTAATGGAAACAGAAATCTCTACCAGTCAGTGCTATTGCAAGGATCAAACGAGAAAACATGTGTGCATTGAGGGGCAGGGGGAGAGAGGTGGTGAAGACTATTATGAGATATTAACCCAAGGCCTTTGCCTGTACTAATGTAAACTCTTGTCTGCTAGGTGTTTGTTGCCTCAAGGAAGGCATGAGACAGCAAAACAAGAGTAAACAGGTATCAGCTCTTGGGTTTAGAGTTTTAAGAGTCTAAAGTTCAGCAAGGAAAGAAGGCATGTGTATCTATCATCAACTTCGAAAAATATGTGATAAGTACAAACAAACTTTCCTTTTTCCCACTCCTGAGACCCCCAATGCCTGATTAGCCAGAATTCTCCAGGTTGGACGATGGAGGACAGGTAGAGCGGAATACAAATTGACTGGATGTTGCAGCTCTGGGACAGGAGAACCGGCTATGGGGACCTACTCCAGGCTGAACTCTGGGAAGAATGGAGTGAGTCAATGGAGAGGTTTCTGGGAGTTGAGACCAAAGGAGGCCTGTGCCTCATTTCTCGGGAAGCAACAAGACCCCTGTGGAGAAATGGTTGAGAAGTGAGCAGAAAGGGCTTTACACAGCTTCACTCACTTCCTGTGATCCCACTGGCCAAGGAGCAGTAGAAGCATTTGATGTACCCTATAGGAACGTGGAGGCAGATGAGGCTCCCACCACCTCTCAGAGGTCCTAGAACCCCAGCACCAGGTAAGAGACATCACATTTTCTGTAAAGCCCCACAGCGTCAGAGAAGATGCACAGAGAGGCATATCCAAAGGGGCCTTCAGAATGGGAAGAAGAAGCAATTGTAGCAAGACGTTCAGGAGTGAGTGTTGATTACCTGACAGGAGTGAGGTCGATGACAGTGACCAGGTGCAGTTCAGCCCAACCAACATCTCAGCACTTCTCACTTCCCCTCACCCAGAGCTCAGATAAAATCCCAGGGGATGAGCATTTTGGTACATGACTCTTTTTGAATTATGGTTTTCTCAGGGTATATGCCCAGTAGTGGGATTGCTGGGTCATATGGTAGTTCTATTTGTAGTTTTTTAAGGAACCTCCATACTGTTCTCCATAGTGGCTGTACCAATTCACATTCCCACCAGGAGTACAAGAGTGTTCCCTTTTCTCCACAGCCTCTCCAGCATTTATTGTTTCTAGATTTTTTGATGATGGCCATTCTGACTGGTGTGAGATGATATCTCATTGTAGTTTTGATTTGCATTTCTCTAATGATTAATGATGTTGAGCATTCTTTCGTGTGTTTGTTTGCAGTCTGTATATCTTCTTTGGAGAAATGTCTATTTAGGTCTTCTGCCCATTTTTGGATTGGGTTGTTTGTTTTTTTGTTATTGAGCTGCATGCGCTGCTTGTAAATTCTGGAGATTGATCCTTTGTCAGTTGCTTCATTTGCAAATATTTTCTCCCATTCTGAGGGTTGTCTTTTTATGCTAACACATATATATGGAATCTAAGAAAAAATGAAATGTCGTGAAGAACCTAAGGGCAAGACGGGAATAAAGATACAGACCTACTAGAGAATGGACTTGAGGATATGGGGAGGGGGAGGGGTAAGCTCTGACAAAGTGAGAGAGTGGCATGGACATATGTACACTACCAAACGTAAAATAGATAGCTACTGGGAAGCAGCCGCATAGCACAGGGAGATCAGCTCGGTGCTTTGTGATCACCTGGATGGGTGGGATAGAGAAGGTGGGAGGGAGGGAGATGCAAGAGGGAGGAGATATGGGAACATATGTATATGTATAACTGAGTCACTTTGTTATAAAGCAGAAACTAACACCATTGTAAAGCAATTATACTCCAATAAAGATGTAAAAAAAAAAAAAAAAAAAAAAAAAAAAAAAAAAAAAAAAAAAAAAAAAAAAAAAAAAAAAAAAAAAAAAAAAAAAAAAAAAAAAAAAGAATGATGCTGATAACCCTCAGAATTTCTGTGTGGTTTAGGTCAGAGCCAAATGAAAAAAAAAAAGAAACTCTCAATAAGTATAACAAGGTAGACAAAATAAATAAAATCCTAATCTGTCTTATATATATAAAAAAAAAAATCCCAGGGGAGGAAGATGGGAGAACACCAAATTGACTAAGATTATGTTTCTGACATCCAAAAGGTGGGATTTTATACTAGAAATTACATTAAACTTTAGGGGAAAAAATGAGGGAAGTTACATTTCTTACTCCCCTGAGTTTATAGACCTGGGTTTTACTCATGCAAAGTGCCCAGCCCAGAGTTTGCATAAGGTGCTCAGTGAATGTCAGTCCCTTCCTCTCCTCCTCTCATCTCCTAGACCAACACAATCAGAATTTTGAATGGATATTTAATATCACCTACTAGATACAGAAGCTGGCAAACATTTTCTGTAAGGGCAGGTAGTAAATATTTTAGGTTCTGCAGGCCACCTTGTCTGTTGCAACCACTCTCCTTTGCCCTTGTAGCATAAAATCAGCCACAGACAATACGTAAATAGATGAGTATGGCCATGTTCCAATAAAACTTTATTTACAAAAACAAACAATGGCCTGGATTTGGCCAGCAGGCCATATTTGCCGACCCCGGCGCTAGAAGAAGTGAAAGAGACTTAAAGCACTGTTAAAATAATGATGAAAGAGTGTAGGCCTGAGCTAAGAAGGAAGCATAGGAATGGAAAGGTATAAGTACTGGAGGAACGAGGAGGCAAACAGCTAAGAAAGAGGGACAGGGGAACAATTCAAAATGGTTTTTCCCCTAGTAGACTGAAAGAATGGGGTGTTACTGATGAAAATGGAGTACTTGGAAAAAGTTTGGAATCCAGAGAGAGAGGTGGGACTTCCCTCACGGTCCAGTGGTAAAGAATCCGCCTTCCAGTGCAGGGGACACGGGTTCTATCCCTGGCCAGGGAACTAAGATCCCACATGCTGTGGGGCAGCTAAGCCCGCACACCACAACTCCTGAGCTCGTGTGCCTCAGTGAGAGAGCCCACGCGATCTGGAGCGGGTGTGCCACAACGAGAGAGAGAAAAACTCGCATGACACAACTAGAGAGGAGCCCGCGTGCCTCAACTAAGAGCCAACGCAGCCAAAAATAAATAAATTAAATAAATAAATAATAAATTTTTTTAATTAAAAAAAAAAAAAGAGAGAGGATACTATAAATCCCTCCCTTATCACAAAGGGTCTTGATGCCCCAACGTATGTGTAAAATTCAGAGGCAGAAAGAGCCTAGAAAAATGACGGTTCCTGCACATTCAAGCTCCAACATTCCAACAGTCAGAAAGGTGGGATATAATATTTCACAAGTGCTGTCTTGACTCAATGATAAAGTCATGGCTAAAAAGTCTTGATTTCCTTTTTTGAACAATTTGCTAAGTCCCACCCCAACCAACTGCCTTATTGAACTCATACTCTCCAGGACCACTAGGCGAACACCCCAATTCCCCCAGGGCTAAGGGTACCAAACAATTAGGGGCAGCATCTGTGCTCCAGCCTCAGCAGAATATTCAAATTAACCAATCCCCAGGGATCCCAGGAAACCCAACTACCCACCCCACCCCCACTTGCTATACATAAGCCACCGTCTACATTTTCAGCCTGCGGTGACCTTGTCCCCAGGTGCAACCCCTCGCGTGTTAGACTTCTTTCCTCTAGAGCTGTAGATAACACAGAGTTCTGGCTTTCATTGATCTGAGCGTCACTGCGCTCTGTCCCACCATCAAAAGAATCTGTAAATCTTATAAAGCAGACAGTTACCTTAAAATGTTGATATGAAGGGTGGTAAGAGAAGAAAACTCCAAATCTGATTTCCCTCCAATGTCTATTTCAGTCAAACAGTGGGTACCCAACCCTGCATGCACAACACAGCACTTGCCCAAACCTTTCCAAACGGTTCTCCAAAGCAGACACAAACATTTGGAGAGAAAACTGAGCAATGGAATTTGCCATTAGATTATCACAGTACATCTGTGTTTTAAAAATCATTGCCACAATGTTCCTATCAGGAGGCTGGTGTGCTTCTCCTAAAATGCAATCAGCAAATCATGCCAAATGAGGTAAGAGACTCTCCTTGCTGGAAACTGGAGGGAACTTTGTTAGTGGCTACTTTCTGCCCATGACTGTCACACGTAAATCACTGATGAGGGCTGTGAAGTCCCCTGCAAGTAAATTTGAGTGCTGTCCCTGCAGGATAACTGTTCCACAGGCATTTGTGATTTGCTCTCTGCAAAACTTGCTTCTTGCCACCTGTTCCGAATTTGTCACGCTTAGTTTACATTACCTAAAACTGTAAATTAGATTGACATTAAGCATGCAAGATTTTACTTCCATCAATAAATTCCCTCGTAACCACCAATCTAGACATTATGTAGCTTCTGCCTGCTGTCCGTCACCTGCCTCCTTTAATAATACTCTGGCTGCCCCTCACTTCTGTTTCCTAAGCAATGATTGAAATCCCCTTCATATTCTGTCCTGTCCTGTCCCTGTGAACATGGTGCTGTCCTCTGTTTACCAGCTTTTACTTCCGGTTCACTTTCTGACCTTTTCCTTTACTGATGCCATCTTGGTGTTTTCTTCCTTCCATATTTAGGATATTCAAACACACGTCTCATTGTTTGACCTCTTCTCTAAAATAATTCCCCAAATGCTCATACCTGGGCCCCCCCCCTCACATCCTAGAAATGAAAGATTTTATCTTAATAACTAACAGAAAGAATATGAACATTAGAATCCTGGCCCTATTATTTATCAGCTTAATAGCCTTGGCCAAGTCACTCTAACTCTCTAAGTCTCAGTTTCCTCATCTATAAAATGGGAATAAGAAAAGTTACCTACTGTGTAGGATTAATTAAAGGATTAATTGAGATGTAAAGCAACTAACCTAATGTCACGTACGTAATTGGTACCCAATCAATGTTATTTATTGTAAATAGTTATTTATAAACTAATCTATGTTCTAATTTAGTTTAAATTATGGCTTACTTACCATTTACAGAAAGGATTCTCAATACTGTTATTTTTCCTAAAGAATCATTTTATTACTCCATCATACTATTTTATATCCACATGTGTGTTTTGAATATATGTTGAAAATCATAGTAATTATAAGGCCAGGGGTAGAAAAAGAAGCAAGATCTTTAATGTGAAGAGACAACACACAAGCTGGACCACAAACTGGGATCTTTTAGTAACCACCAGCTGAAAGCTAATTTGGAAATCCTGATAAATTACACTGCATTTTGACTCTTCTTGGGGAACTTCAGTCTGAGTTCAGAAGCTGCTGATTTAACTACAGTGAAGGTGTGAATTTACACTTAGTTTGAAGAGTAGAAAACACCACCATCCTTGAGATTATTTGTGTTGTATGAAGCAACGTGGGATCAATAGTATTTCAACTAGATTAGTTTATTCCTTCTGCCCTTTCCCTATAGTTTGATATCAAGTACTACCCCAGGTGAGACATCACTGAGGACCCACAGGTGGCTGCAGCTGAGATTGTGCTGCCCCTCACTCAAGACAGCCTGCTCACAGCCTGTGAGCATGTGATCCAAAAGCCCTCTTCTTGGGGCTCAACTGGAGAAAATTTATTTCTACCTTTCCCAAGGCCTACTGACTGCCTAGATTCACTCAGGACTGAAGCTTTGATTTTAAAAAATCACAGTCATTTGTCTTTTTAAAAAAAAATCCATATCTTACAACTCTAAGATTTAACCCTAAACCCCAATGTAAATTATGGACTTTGAGGGATAATTATGTGCCAGCAAAGTTTATCAATTTTAACAAATGTACCACTCTAGTGGGAGGTACTGATAAGGAAGAAGACTATGTATGAGTGGGCTCAGGGGTATATAGGAAATCTCTGTACCTTCCACTCAGTTTTCCTGTGAACCTAAAACTGCTCTAAAAAATCAAGTCTATATATATATGAAAATACATATAAAAACATATCAGTCCATAGCAGAGCCCTAATATAATAATTGATTCAGGCAAGGACCATCAACAATGAACAATCCAAAAAAGGAAATTAAGAAAAAAAATCCCATTACAAAAGTATCAAAACAAATAAAATACTTGGAATAAACTTAACCAAGATGAAGGACTTATACACTGAAAATGATAAAACATTGCTGAAAGAAATTAAAGAAGACACACATAAATAAAAAGATATCCCATATTCATGAATTAGAATATTTAATACTGTTAAAATGTCCATAATACCCAAGGCAATCTACAGATTCAATGCAATCCCTGTCAAACTCACAATGGCATTTTTTGCAGAAATAGAAAAAACAATCTCAAAATTCATATAAATTCATATGAGACCACAAGGGACTTCTAATAGCCAAAACAATTTTGAGAAAGAACAAAACTGGAGGCCTCATACTTCCTGACTTCAAAACATATCACAGGGCTTCCCTGGTGGTGCAGTGGTTGAGAGTCCACTTGCCGATGCAGGGGACACGGGTTCGTGCCCCGGTCTGGGAAGATCCCACATGCCGTGGAGCGGCTGGGCCCGAGAGCCATGGCCGCTGAGCCTGCGCGTCCGGAACCTGTGCTCCACAATGGGAGAAGCCACAACAGTGAGAGGCCTGCGTACCGCACAAAAAAAAAACGTATCACAAAGCTACATTAATAAAAAGAGTATGGTACTGACATAAAAGTAGACATATATAGCCAGAGGAATAGAATAGAGAGCCAGAAATAAACCTAAGCATAAACTGTCAAATGATCTTTGATAAGGGTGCCAGGACTACACAATGGGGATAGGAAAATCTCTTTAAAAAACTGGACATTCAGGGCTTCCCTGGTGGCACAGTGGTTGAGAGTCCACCTGCCAATGCAGGGGACATGGGTTCATGCCCCGGTCCGGGAAGATCCCACATGCTGCGGAGCGGCTGGGCCCGTGAGCCATGGCCTCTGAGCCTGCGCGTCCAGAACCTGTGCTCCACAACGGGAGAAGCCACAACAGTGAGAGGCCCACATACTGCAAAAACAAACAAACAAACAAACAAAAAGAAAAAAAAAGAAAAACTGGACATTCACATGCAAAGTAATTAAATTGCATCCTATCTTACACTGTACACAAAAATCAACTTAAAATGAATTAAAGACTTAAACATAAGACTTGAAACTATAAAACTCCTAGAAGACAGCATAGGTGAAATGCTTCATAACATTGGTCTTGGCAATGATTTCTTGGCTATGACACCAAAAACACAGGCAACAAAAGCAAAAATAGACAAGTGATACATGAAACTGAAAAACAGAAAATCAATAGAATGAAAAGGCATCTGGTGAAATTGAATATTTGTATCCAAAATGAATAAAGAACTCCCACAACTCAACAGTGAAAAAGCAAAGGACATGTATAAAAAATGGGCAATGGACCTGAATAGATTTTTCTCCAAAGAAGACTTAAAAATGGACAACAGGTATATGAAAAGACACTCAACAACTTTAATCACCAGAGAAATTCAGATCAAAAGTCACAGTAGTGGGCTTCCCTGGTGGCGCAGTGGTTGAGAGTCTGCCTGCCAATGCAGGCCACACGGGTTCGTGCCCCGGTCTGGGAAGATCCCACATGCTGCGGAGCGGCTGGGCCCGTGAGCCATGGCCGCTGAGCCTGTGCGTCCAGAGCCTGTGCTCCATAGCGGGAGAGGCCACAACAGCGAGAGGCCCGTGTACCACAAAAAAAAAAAAAAAAAAAATCACAGTAGTGAGATATCATCTCATACCTGTTAGGATGGCCATTATCAAACAAAACAAAACAAAACAAAAAAAACCCAGAAAATAAGTGTTTGTGAAAATATGAAGAAATTGGAAACTTTGTGCACTTTTGCTGGGAATTTAAAGTGGTGCAGGGATTTCCCTGGCAGTCCAGTGGTTAAGACTCCATGCTCCCAATGCAAGGGGCCTGGGTTCGATCCCTGGTCAGGGAATAAGATCCCACATGCCGCAGCTAAGACCCGGTGGAACCAAATAAATAAATAAATATTTTAAACAATAAATAAAAATAAAGTGATGTAGCTGTTATTAACAGAGGTTCTTCAAAAAATTTTAAAAAAACAACTACTCTATGATCCAGGAATCCCACTTCTGGGTATTTATCCAAAAGAATTGAAAACAAGATCTTGAAGAGATATTTGCACTCCCATGTCTATTGCAGCTTTATTCAGAATAACCACGATGCAGAAGCAAACAAATGTCTATCAGTAGATGGATGGATAAAGATAATGTGGCATGTATTTACAATGGAATATTATTCAGCCTTAAGAAAAAGGATATCCTTTCATATGCTACAACATGCATGAACTTTGAGGAAATCATTCTAAGTGAAATAGGTCGGTCATCAAAGGACAGATACTGTATGATTCCACTTATATGAGGTATCTAAAGTAGTCAGACTCATAGAAGCAGAAAGGAGAATGGTGGTTGCTGGGAGCTAGGGGAAAGGAGAAGGAGAAGTTGCTGTTCAATGGGTATAGAGTTTCAGTTATGCAAGATGAAAAAGTTCTAGAGATCTATACAAAAATGTGAATAATTAACAATACTATACTGTACACTTAATTTAAAGGGGTAGATTTCATGTCATGTGTCTTTTACAAAAATAAATTTTAAAAGGTAGGCACAGTTGCTGTCTCATTTAGCTCTTTTGTGTAATATTTAACCATAACATCTCAGTGACAGGCAACAAAAATATACATGCTGCCTACACATCTACATATTGGCTGGGATTCTGCTGATCTAGGCAACGCTTGGTCAGGCAGTGGTTTCAAATCAGGATAGAGCTATACATCCCTCAATTTTCTGAGACCCAGGAAGTATTCTTCTCATGTTAATGTCAGAAGCACCAGAGGACAAGCCCAACTGTTCATGAAGTATCTGCTAACACCCAGTTTCCTCAACAAATTACATGGCCAAACTCTAGGACTTGGGTAGGAAATACACTCTGTTAGCTAAGAAATGTTGGTAAGGGGGAAGAGAAGAGTAGTGAAATTTTTCTGGATAATAAATTAATTTACCACACTCATCTTTTGTAATATTTCTTCCAAACAAAGGTCTAATTTGATGCTAACGTAAACAATCAGACAAATCCGTAATAAACAACATTCTACAAGACATCTAGCTTAGATTCTCTAAAAAGTCTTTGACACAGAAAACAAACAAACTAACTAAAAAGATGAGGGAATTTTTTCTAAATTAAAAAAGACAAAATGCAAAACCTGAAACTAGTTTGGATCCCGGAATTAAGTTTCTAAAAAACTATGAATGGCGTTTTTAGGACAACTCAGGAAATTTGAAAATGGACTAGGCATTAGATAATAGCATGTGATTCTTATTAAATTCTTTGAGTGTGATAATGATATAGTGGTTAATAGCAAAACATCTTTATCCTTAGGAGATCAATGCTAAATATTTTACGAGTGAAATGTCGTAGTATCAATATCTGCAATTTATTTTAAAGAGTTCATCAAAAATATATGTATTTATGGATAGAGAAAGGTAAACAAAGGTATATTGACAACTGATTAATATTAGCAACTGATTAATCCAAGTAAAATATGCACATAATCATTGTACTATTTTTTTCTCCTTTGTTGTAGTTTACTACTATACATATATTTATAAAATTTAAAAATATATATATTTATAATATATATATTTTTTAATGTTACAAGAAAAACAAAGGGTTGAATTCATTACTTTGAGAATTCATGGAAAATTTAAGTCACGTTGAGAAAAAACCAGGGCCATTACACTGAACTGAACAGATTGGGGGTGGAATTCCCTGGTGGTCCAGTGGTTAGGACTCAGTGCCTCCACTGCCGGGGACCCAGGTTTCATCCCTGCTCAAGGAACTTAGATGCCACAAGGCTCAAAGCACAGAAGAAAAAAAAAAAAAAAAAAAAGATTAAACAGAAGATTGGGGGCGATAAGGATTATGTTTGCCAGAGGACTCCTTAGGGGACCATTTAGTTTATCCCAAGCTGGTTGTGAGGTACTCAATAAACCTGAAAGCAGTGAGGCTTGACACAGAACATGGTCAATTGGAACAATTATTTAGTGACGGGATTAATTTGATTTGGAGGAATCATTACTAATGATAGAGATAACTAAATATTAGAGAAAGAATTGTAGTTAGAAATATTTGTCTAAGAATCCCAACGAGGGAGAAAAAGAACTTCTAGGCCATAGAAGGCAGAGCTTTGGGGACCACAGTTATCCCACACCTTCTGGTAATTCTGACCCCTGGGAACCTCTGAGGAGTCCTTTATATGGTCATACCTCCACCCTATGTTACACTGTCTGGAAATAAAGACTCCCGGTTTCTATGAATTACTTCTCTTAGCAAAGGCACCCTTGAGTCAACTCGAGTTTGTCACCAAGTCCCCAAGAAACCACAGCTCATGTTTCTTGTAAATAAGTTTGATAAGGCTCATTAAGTATCAAATTCTCACTTGGCTTCTGCTCCCAGAAGAGTTTATCTCATGGCCCTGGGTCCCTGCTCAGGGAGGAGCAGGTGCAGAACAAGAGAGAAGCAGAGCAAATGCAAACTTGGCTGTTAGCAAGCGCAACCCTTCGGTGACTATTTTCTCATCTACATCCAAGAAATTCGGCAAGTGTTTTCTGTCCTGCATACTCTTCGGGGTTCGAACTGCCGTCTGTCCTGACGCGGCGTCTACTCATTAATAAGGAAGGAGAGTTTAAAGATATTGTATGGTTTCATTCCCATTTTTCTGCAAATGGAGAACACCAGGATTCTAAAGAAGGACAAGCAGAGAATACGCTTTGCCTCAAGCCTGCTGGTTAGAAAACTCAGGAGCTTCCCGGATGAAATCTGAAACTGGTCCCCATACATGGAGGGCAAGGAGAGACGGAGGCAGATCACACCAGATTGGTAGGTGGCAGTTTGCACAAGCAAGGGAACTTACATACCAGGCTTGCTTTGGGTGCCACAAGATGAGTAGATCTCTGCAACCGCCTTCCAGACTCTTCAAAGTTTATACAAGGTCCTGGGTTCAGCCTTGTATACCGTCCAGTTAGTCTCAACAACACATGACTATCTCAAGGCTGTGTCCTTGAAACGACTCCTACTGTGTGAATGTTGAGCAGAACATACATTCCAAGGAAAGGGGAGGGGGTGGGGAGCCCCTAGTTGCCTGGTCTAGCTCTCAGGTCTACAGGTCCTGTCCTCTTGATGACCTCCTCCAACACCCTCCCTCCCCGTGACCGGCTCTGACAATCTACATGCCCCTTTCTTCTGAAACAGGCCCTGAGTGCTAAGCTAGGAGTTTCATTAGTGTGGAGGCGGCTATTTTGGTGGCTCTTTGGCTCCACCAGAGGGTAGACATCACAGCAACTATATAGGCACGTGCAAGAGAAAACGTAGATTAAGATAATGATTCCCAAAATAAATAACAAGATCCCTGTGATCCAAACCCCTGATTTATTAAGTCCCCTAGGCTGGGGTGAGATCACTCAGGGCATTCCCTTGTGTCCTATTCGTACCTGAGCAGACACATCATGTATGAACACACAACATTCTGTGTGGATAATGGCACAGGTGCCTCCTTGTGAGGCGGTAATAGCATCCAAGGCCATCCTGTTTTGGAGGACAGCTTTTTTCATCAGGGGTTTCTGTGTTCAGTAAAAACAGGCTCTGGCGACTAGTATTTAAGGCTTGCTGGGTGAACGTGGTGAGGGCCGCTATGTGTGCTATAACGTCCTCCAGGCCAATAGAGGGGGCAAAGGCAGCAGGCAAATGATCCTACCCGTGGAAAATTGAACGTGACCATCATGAAGAGAGGGAGGTTGGCAACTTTTGTTACCATGCGGTGGATTTTTCCCCGTGCCCAGGGAAAACTCAGGGTGCAGTGGCCCAACCCCGCAGGTGGAAGCCATGGCCAAAGATTGTTAGAGTCATTTTTCTGTTCCCAACATAGGGGTGCCCAGGTGCTCAAATATTCATAAACCAGGGTGAACCACGTGAACACATCCCAAATTTGAGCATAGCCACCCATGGCTCTGATGGTATTTTTAGGACTTTTCTGCTCAGCAGTTTGATGGCTGCCTGTGTAATTCGATTGACAGAAAAAGAATACCATGCCCAGTGTGGTTGATGGTGTGTGTCACAGGCCAGCCTTCTGGATCAGTGTTGGTAATGTCAGATGAATTCAGACTACTAGTCCTAGCTTGCTCTTCCTTAAGGTACTACTTCAGGGCATTCCAATCCCACCCCCTGGAGTACCCAGCATGGGGATACCCAGCATGGCAGTCCTGATGAGCTAGAGTGGGGCAGCTTCCCACCTACCCAACAGCTGGATTGATTTCTTTGCTGGGCATCTAAGTCAGGTGCCAATCTCATGACTGGATACCACAGAAGCAACAGAAGTGTAAGGTTGAAAAGACAGATACTTAGGAGGAACTTGTATGGGAAGGTCTCCCCATTTTATAAGAATTACACTTGTGGCCTGATCCTTAGATGTTAATATGGCTGCAGCTTTAGGAACTTGACCTGACCTTGTGCATATCATTACATGTTGGCTGGAGGTGGCAGCACTCTCAGACATGAGGAGATGCTTTGGGAGTGGGAAATGCCAGACCAGGATCCCCCCCTTCTTCCCTCTTTCAGTGGTGCCTCTTCCGTTCCAGGTATAGTGTGTTTCAACAGCTGGACAACAGGATCCCAATGGAGACTGAGCAGTTCCCCTCACCCAGGGGTACAAATAACTCACTCATCCCAGTGGGACATCCCATTGCAAATACCAGTAGGTAATGCCTCTCCCAGGCATGATGGATGTTCTCCGCAGCCTAGTGCACTGATCCATGGTGAGAGTCAGGGCAATGGCTGTCTTAACAGTACTGGGTATCTCAGTGGGGTCCCTACTCTGGCATATGGGGCAACAGACCCTACTAGTTGATCATTCAAATATATTAAAACCTGGGATAGGACTTCCCAGCCAAGAGGGTTTTGCCTGTTGGTAATTTAATCTGCTCCTTTAATATTCCATTTTTCCTTTCTACCAACTCTGCTGTTGTGGGTTATAGAGAGATGGAACCTCCATTCAATGTCATGTTATTTTGCCCAGTCTTGCAAGTCATGACCTTTGAAATGTGACCCCATCATTGTCTATTTGACGAGGGTATCCATACATGGTACTTAGCCTCTCTAATTACTGAATGGTGGCAGCCTGGTTTGTGTGGCAACAGGGCAAAGCTTGAGATAGGACAGATGCAGTGTCTACACAAACTAAGGTCTCTTTAGCACACTCACATGCAAAGAGGGGGCCTGTATAATCAATTTGCCGATCATCCACCTGTTGGTAACTCTAGTGCATGGTGCCAGATTCTTTGGCAGTAGGCTTGGATGCTGTTTAGAACATACAGGACATGCTGTTACTACATCAACCAAGACACTGTATTTCAAGGGCAATCCAGAATCCTTGGCAATATGCCATCCCACTCAGGGGATATATGGATGCTCTTTCTATGCACTCAATCTGCTGTATCTATTGATGGGTAAATTGCTAGGGCTGGTACCTCAGCTAGGACACCAGCTTCCTGCTTGCTAGAGAGTGTCAGTGCATTATGAGCTGGGACGTGGAAGAATATGCCTCAGGCTCTTGCAGGCCACCCCAAATGTCTCTCCACATATCCTGAACCCACAAGGACTTATTCATGATCATTCATCCTTGGCTTCCCATTGCCCAAGCCTTAGGGTTAATCCCTTATCACCAGCCAAATCTCTCTGAGTTCAGCGCACTGGCTTCTGTGGTTCATTCCTGTTTCCATCCAGGTGGTGCCAGTGTTGGGCTGAATAGTGACACAGTTCATGTGGACCAGACCCATCTGTACACCAGGCATCAGTGGGCTGCCACAGCAATAGGGGTGGGGGCATTTGGAGGATCTGCACCTGCATTTCTAGAGGCTAGTGGACGGGATGCTCCTCTGCTACAAGCAGGCACGTCACTTAGTCAAAGTGGGTTTGAGCCATAACACAGATGGATCGACAAAGCATATTCTCAACCCACCCCTTGATAGGAAGGCAAGTTCTTATTATGACATGCTCGTCCTTTGTGAGAGGTCCTATTTGGAGGGGCAGTGCCATGTGCATTGTTAGGAACTGTTGCTCTACAGGAGTGTATCAAGTTTCTACTCCATTCCAGAGCGGGACCAAAATCTTAGGGGTACTATCTCCTTCTGTGGTCTCTGCCACAGTGACTAACCCAAACCTTCCAGAGTCACAGGAGCATCCAAGTCAAATGACAACCCTGCTTGGGAGATGCCCAGAGCTTTAATTTTCTTCATGAGCATTTTTGCTTCTCAAAGCCTGCTCTGATGCCCAGTCCTCATGTGCTCATGTTTGATCATCCATGTAATAGGCCCATTTCATTCATGTGGGGAAGGAACACATCTCACGCTCCCACCCCACGACATACTATGGGGCTGTGCAGGTAACCTTGGGGATTCACGTGAAAGGTCCATTGTTGCCCCTACCAGGTGAAGGCAAATTGATCTTGTGAGATGGTATACTAAAATAAATGTATTTGCTAAGGCCAGTATGGCATGGCATATACCAAGGTATCATGTTGGGCAGAGCACATAGATGGAGGGCACCACCTTGTTCAATTCTCCATAGTCCATGGTCATCAGCCATGAGCCATCTGGCTTTTTTACCAGCCATACCAGGCTGTTGAAAGCACTGTGGGAAGAGTGTACAATACCCACGTGGTGCAGTACTTGGATTGTTTCTCCTATTTCTTCATGCCCCCCCAGGCAATATTATTTGACAGTTACCACTGTTTGTGGAGGCTGCAGACTTAATAGTTCCCGGTTTGCATTTCCCCTCAGCATTGGTTCGATTACCCTAACTCCGACGTGGAATTCACCAACACAGGCGTGCAGAGTTTGACTTTGTAAGATAGCAAGGCCCAATATGTTCTCTGGCATTGGAGAGATAAAAACCTCATATTCTCATGGGGGAGAAAGCCCAATCTGTAGTGTCAAAGAGACCTTGGTGACCACAACCATTTTCCCTCTGTAACCATCAATAATGCTGAAGGGCCCAGAAAACCTCTGAGGGTCACCATGTATTAAATAAAGCTCCAGTGTCAACCAGAGGCATCACCTGTTGTTTATTCATGGGGGAATCAGTGAATAGTGGGCTCAGCAAGAGGCCTCCCATCACCTCCAAGGTCCTCACCTGGATGAATCTGGGCCTACATTTTATATCCAGAGCCTGGGAGGCATCCACCCCTAATAGGACTGTGTCCCTGAGGCCTCTGCTGAAGCAGGGGGGCAGCAGGGATGGTAGGAGCCGGTGGGGCAGGTCTGAACTTCTGTTCAGGTTCTAAGGCTCTCCACGGACCCGCCAACAGTGTTAGGTTGTGGGTCTATCTTTTCAGGCGAGGTCCCGCAACAATGAGGTCAAACCACGTTTGCTTCCAGGTCACATCTACCGTACCCTTTACAGCAGATTGGAATAACCTTTTGGCTCCCCAAGCTCCCTCTCTGTCTTGGGTATTTCCCTACAATCCATATCCATTCCCAGGATTTGTCAGTTTCCCCCAGAGCAGCAGTGGATTGCCCAGCATCATACATGTCTTGCCTACCACTAGGCTCAACATGGGTATCAGCATTGCACACCAGGGCTGGGGCAGACTGGAGTGCCTTGGTTCTCATTCCTGAAGTGAATGTGGCCCAATCATGGCTTCAACGATGGGGTCGCAGATGGCCTGTCTCATTACCAATTCCCTAAGAAGTTGCTGCAGTCTCTTCTATAGATTTCCAAGGTCCCATGTAACCCCCAAGCCCAAGTCATGCTGCCGGAGGGCAGGCTGTGTGGTGATGTTGCCTTTTTCTCTGCCTCCTGCCTGGTCAGAGAAATGCCATCACCCCTGAATCCCATAGCCACACTAACCATGCCTGGATACTTTCCCTGGACTTCTGCTGGAACTTGGCAGCTCTCTCAGTCAGCTCAGCAAGACTACATTCTCTCCTCATGAACGTTTTCTGAATGGGATGGGTGCCTCCCATGCTCCAGGAATAGAATGCAGGCCAAGATTGCCTCCAGGTGAGGGCCGCTGGAGGGAATGGGAGGCCTCAGTTAGAGCTCACTATCTACTGGTCCCCCAGAAATAAACAAAAGATGACGTGATGGTTCTGATCGACAGTGGAGCCAAACATACCCTAGCGCGTGAGGACCCTCAGAGGTTTTCTGGTCCTCTCAGCCATCAGTGACATCTCCCAGCAGTAGGTTTGTTTATGCTCTGGTAGTGAAATCACTTTAAAGCACTTATTTAACATAACCTTTGGTTTCAAAGGCACTTGAACTATACAGCCAACTTATGAGACACACCCACATGGTCAGAAATCTGGCTTTATCTATAAAGTGAAGTTGGACCACTTCTGCCTTTTCCATTTCTTGATTCTTTTCATCCCTTATTCATCCATTCATTTATTGCACACCCTTCTATCCAAAACATTTTTATTAGTTTCAGGTAGTCTCTGATGGTGATTCTATAAACCATAGTTTTCAAAAAAAGAATCAAGTTTCTCTCTCAAATGGGACTAGAAGCAACAAAATCCTCCCTCCTCTCTCTGTCTCTGTGCCTCTCTCTGTCTCTCTGTCTCTGTCTCTCTGTCTCTGTCTCTCTCTGTCTCTCTCACACACACACACACACACACATACACACCCTTTAAGGGTTTCCTTGATTGACAAGCCAGCCAAGTCTCTCTACACAACTCCTCCTGGGGCACGCACCATGTTCTTCCAGATCAGTGCCAACACTTATCCCAAACTTCAAGGTTTTAGAGGCTTCACCACTACTTTCTGGCCCTAAGAAATAGGACTAGGGAGGCTTCCCTGGTGGTGCAGTGGTTGAGAGTCTGCCTGACGATGCAGGGGACACGGGTTCGTGCCCTGGTCCGGGAAGATCCCACATGCCGCGGAGCGTCTGGGCCGCTGAGCCTGCGCGTCCGGAGCCTGGGCTCCGCAACGGGAGAGGCCACAACAGTGAGAGGCCCGCGTACCGCAAAAAAAAAAAAAAAAAAAAAAGAAATAGCACTAGGAAATCTTACTTGCTATAAGAGACACTTAACCTGGCAATATTTAACTTCAGTGGAGAGATCTAAAGTCCCCTGTGGAAGACCCAAGTGTCACTCTACACCTTAGAGAAGTGTATTGTGTCTTTTTTATGGACAAAATAAGTCTTACTTCTCAAGACCAGGAGTAGACATATAAAAGTTTGGTGGATCCAGAAGAGGCATGGAAATCAAAATGAACTTGCCTCCACCAAGCCTGAAAGCAAGGGCCCTCCCATGATCCATCAGGAAGGAAACTATAGCCAGAGAGACCCTGGGTAAAGGAATTGTGTATCAAGCAACTGGAAGAAAACTGTCTTGGGCTCACTCATTCTTAAGTTATAGAGGAGAAAGGGCAAAGGGCTTGGGTTCATAAAATTACCGGACAGCAAAGTTAAGATTACAGTTGAGGCCTCATATTCTTACTCCATAGCTTTATATTCCCGACTTTTTCTACACTGTTATGCTTTATCCTCCATTTTAGGCATATCTATGGCAAAACCAAAAAGAAACCTAGCATCAATCAATATGTAAGAGTTTGACCTTCTGCCCCCATTCATTCCTTTTCATTCTTTCACAATTTTTTCTTCAAATCTTGAACACTTTTCAACATCTATAAATAAAAGGCTTGATTTGGATTGTTCTGATTTCTATAATAAACCTCTACTGTCATCTCCCTCTAAATCAAATATACTTCAGACCAAATATTGATAGTTTGCCCCTTATTTAAACCATCAACACCGTTAATCATTTTTTCAATAAACAAAGGACACAGGCAAAAATGTATTTTCCTTCGGTCTTCAATTTTAGGAATATCTGAGATTTCACACGATCCAACTGCCTTGTTGCTATAATATTATTAAGAATTCTTCTTCATAAACATAATAAAAGAGAGGGAACTTTATATAAATGTCTGTGTATATGTGAGAGGTGTATGTAGATATTATAGGCACATACATACACATACACATGCTATATGAAAAGCCATACTTTATAAGATCTGTGCATAAAAATAAGCAACAATAAAAAGCAAAAAGTATATCTTGGCATCACTGCTTTCTTACAATTTTTACCACTCACAACACCAAAAATAAAGAAATGAACACTGGATTAAAATGTTGAGCTTTAAATTCTACTAGTTACTATTTAGTACCACATATGTGTAAGGTATCTGTGTATATAAGAAACTTTTTAATATATCAAATATATTTTAATTCATAAAACCGCAGCATAAGCTCAGCCTACCTAAGAAATATTATTCTGAGACCCTGAGGTTTCTGATTAAAAACTGTAGGTAGTTGGGGCTTCCCTGGTGGCGCAGTGGTTGGGAGTCTGCCTGCCGAGGCAGGGGACGCGGGTTCGTGCCCCGGTCCGGGAAGATCCCACATGCGGCGGAGCGGCTGGGCCCGTGAGCCGTGGCCGCTGAGCCTGCGCGTCCGGAGCCTGTGCTCCGCAGCGGGAGAGGCCACAACAGGGAGAGGCCCGCGTACCGCAAAAAACAAAACAAAACAAAACAAAACAAAAAAACCTGTAGGTAGTTGAAGATATAGCTGCTTTGAGACCTCCTGCAAAGTAACTACATAGGCAAAAAGAGAGCAAAGGAGTGTTTCCAACACAGAATAACCCCCCTGAAAAATGGCTCTCTAAAAATATATGAAAAGCATTCCAGGCTTATGCAGACAATGGAATGCTGATTTGGAAAATATAAGTGTAAGAAAGGACAATGACAGATTAAAACTCATTAAAATTAAATCAGCTCATTGTATATCCTTAGCTAAAAGGAAAATATTCTTTTATAAAAACATGTAGGCTCCAACTTACTACTATACGTATTTAAAGTACTCCCTTCAGAATCTTCCTTACTTAAGTTGTAAGGAAGATAATGTTCCTTAAGTGCACATTCTTAACTAGATCCATGCCCTTCTAGACTTTTAGTAAATTTCAGACTCAATACAAAATTTCAGTCCTGTCATCTGCTGTGGTCACTGCCATATCTTCAGCCCAGAGCACAAAGTCCTGCATACAAAAAATATTTACTGAATAAATAAATGAATGGATGAAAAAACAAAACAAAACACATGCAGGCTCCTTTTTTCCCCCCTTTATATGCAGTAGTCCAGAAAGACACTTTTCAGGTATATTAGTGTCTATTCCTATTTCTACACTGTTGTAGTCTACAGAAAAAAAAAAAAAAAATGCCAAAGCATCCAGCCATCCAGGACATATGAAAAACTTTGAGATTCTCACCATCAGCCAGTAGGCTGAAGAAAAAAGCAGGCAAAACTGTCATCGTGGTCTCTGTGGGAGTTTTCTGTGGAATTCTAATTCACCAACCCTCATTTTCATTTCAGATATCGAAAAAAACAATCTGACTAACGTTCCTAAGGAATTTGGAAGGAAAAGATGAATTTATATTTGGCATACATTAAAGGGGCCTCCCTGCAGATTCTTCGGGAGATGATTCGAGCATCTGTTTAAAACATTTTTCTTTAAGTCTTGGAATTGAAATGCCACTCATCAGAAATCAACCCCCCTGGAAAACATCGACTTACAAAACAGAAAATTGTGGCATTTCAGTGTCTTGGGGTGGATCAGAATAAAGTCTAGATGATAAACTTTTGAAGCACAGATCCCCTTTGTAAGTCCCTATTTCATGGCTATCCCCTAGTGAACTGTAATCTCCAGGAAGGACCTGTTAAAGTTGGCTTGGTCACTGTTCTTTCCCAAGAGTTAGTGGGGTGGCTAGCACTCAGGAGGAAGCCAGTAAATATGTTAAGTTTCTCCTAGTAGCTTCTTCCTAGACATAGCAAGAAACGGAGAAATGAATAAGATCAGCAAACCCCAGCGGAGGACTAGGAGGCTTTTGACAGAGGAGCAGAAAGAGAAGAGAAGTAAATCACCATCCCTCTGTTACTGATGCCTAGATTTTTCTCCCTTCTCTGAAAACACACACACACACACACACACACACACACACACACACACAAAACAAAACAAAAAACCCTCATGATAAGAATGGTAGTAAGGGGCTTTGCTGGTGGCGCAGTGGTTGAGAGTCTGCCTGCCGATGCAGGGGACGCGGGTTCG
>RJWK010026564.1:0-26962 GCA_004363435.1 Platanista minor | reverse complement strand
GATGTCTGTGGACTTATTATGATTTTAGGCGGCCTCTCTGCTAATGGGTGCGGTTGTGTTCCTGTCTTGCTAGTTGTTTTGCCTAGCGTGTCCAGTACTGTTGCTTTCTGGTCTTTGAGTGAAGCTGGGTGCTGCAGTTGAGATGGAGATCTCTGGGAGATTTTCGCCATTTGATATTATGTGGGGTTGGGAGGTCTCTCGTAGACCGGTGTCCTGAAGTTGGCTCTCCCACCTCAGAGGCACAGCACTGACTCCTGGCTGTAGCACCAAGAGCCTTTCGTCCACACGGCAACTGGGGGCCGACACCCAAAACAACAGAAACCATGAACCTGCAGCCAGCCCGAGAGGCTTGACTGCTCCCCTGCCGGGGCGGGCGGGGCTGGGAGCTGAGGCTCTGGCTTCGGTCGGAGCGCAGGGAGAGGACTGGGGTTGGCGGCGTGAACACAGCCTGCAGGGAACTAGTGCACCACGGCTAGCCGGCAGGGAGTCCGGGAAAAAGTCTGGACCTGCCGAGGAGGCAAGAGACTTTTTCTTCCCTCCTCTTTGTTTACTGGTGCACGAGCAATAAGAATAATTTAAAAGCAATTAAAATATTTATTGGTCTCTTAAAAAAATTTTTACATGGTAAATATTCATGAAATTCCTGTTCTTCTATCTATATCAAATGATGCTCAGAAACTGCCATGGCCACCTTCTTCTCATCAATAACCTGGATTCTTTATTCAAATACATTATACTAGCCAATATGACAAGAAATAAATACTTCTTCCTTAAAAGGAGGGGGATGTAACAATATCAATAATTTTATATCTTTCCTTTCACATGAGACTATCAGATTGGAATTCTTATAATGGATTACTGTTGTACTCAAACCATTATTTCTTTACTTATTAGACTGAGACATTACCCACTTACTATTTCCTAATACAAAAAGTGGTTAGATTGGAATTCCTAAACTTCCTTCACACAATCTATTGATTTTTGTTTATAATTTCCACATTTTCAATGTTTATAAATTTGTATTCAGTTCTTTAACCATAATTCTCACTTTTACTTGGCATTAGTTTTTTTTTTTTTTGCGGTACACGGGCCTCTCACTGTTGTGGCCTCTCCCGTTGCGGAGCACAGGCTCTGGACAAGCAGACTCAGCGGCCATGGCTCACAGGCCCAGCAGCTCCGCGGCATGTGGGATCTTCATTGGCAGGCGGACTCTCAACCACTGCACCACCAGGGAAGCCCTTGGCATTAGTTTTATTTTAAATAGGCTCAATGCACACCAACAGTCCATTTATAAGTCACCTTCAAAATTCCTAAACTCTTTACTTTCGAGTCATCTCTGGATTTCATTATCAAGCATGTCAGGTATGTTCTTTTAATCAGTTGGAATATAGATCTGCTTTGAAATTTACAGTCCTGGTGACATGAAACAATGGAGACAGGGAAACCTAGAGTCTCTTTATTGAAGTATGAAAAGTACCTGAAGGGAGCCAAGGGCAGATAATAAATATCTACTAAATAGAAAGTTCCCTTCCTCTCTACCCCTGCAGCTGCTACCACTGTAGTAGTGGAGGTGGACAAGGGGCTGGAGAAGGTTCACAAGTGATGTAACTTAATGGTTATAGAGAAGATCAAAATATTTTAAGAGAGAAAAAAGAAAATGACACAATAAAAATGAAGATAAGTAAGAATGGCACTGGATTACTTAAGAGCAATGTTGGCTGCTAAGAGGCAGTGAGGCCAAGCATCCAACATTGGGAGGAAAAATGATTTTCATCTAGAATGTTCCAACCAGCCAAACCATCAATCAAGCATACAGAGAAAATAAAACATTTTCACGTACACAAGGAGTGTTTAGCCATGGCCAAATGTCCCAGTAGTGAAAAAAAAAAAAAAAAAAAAAGCATTAGGCAGACCCTTGAATGCTGACATAGCCCCTCTTCCCAATCTAATGGAACAAAAAGCAGCAAACATCCAGTTTGTAGTATTTATGATCTTGAGGTTTGTCCACTATGTGCCGGCTGCACTGACTGCAGAACTTTGCACACAATTTGGGCCAAAAACAGTCTCTCTTTGATACCTCCACTCATGTATTTTTTCAGTATCATTTACTGGTTTAGTATAAATCAAAGTAAAAGTAATTTGAGCCAAATGCAAATCTTTCTCTCCAATCTTGAACCTAGATGAGCTCTATGAAGCAGTCTAATTCAAAAAGTTTCCAATATTTACCTCCTTTTTTAGAAATCTAGAGAATATGTTCCAACCAAATGAAGGAGTAAACCAAGAAATAGGAAGAACTAAGATTCAAGAAATAGGATATCTAGCAGAGGAGAGAAACTAAGGAAAATACCAGGATGACATTTGTGCATTAATTCTAGAGAGTAATTCTTTCAGATCAGAGCAGAGGGGTAGAGGTCTGAAAGAGGAGGTTGCCAAGAAATTGAAATGGAACAAATAGATTGTTTAATAAATTGGAGAGTTTGGAAATATTATCATTGGTATTTATTAGATCATGTTGGAAAATCCTGGGAAAAAAATTGATCATAGGTGTATATAAAACTGAGTAAATGGAAAATTGAGGCAATTATTAACCAAACAAAAAACAAATATGTGATGGGATAAGCAGAAGGGATAAGCTTGAGTGCTATAAAAGTGATAACCCCTCAATATCATAGTAGTAAATAGATACTGCATAAAATTGGTGATTTCTAAAACTGCATACACATATGAAAGAGATATTTAAGTAAATAATAAAAGTTATTGATAAAATAGTTGGAAAGTACTACCTCTGTGGATTGAATACTCAGAACTGGAGAGGCAGTAGAGCAGGAGATTGCTGTTTTTCCACATAAACACTTTAAAATAATATAATAGTTTATTTAATGTTCACAATCTAACTTTGATTTTTAAAAATCGTAAATTTAAAATGACATATTTAAGATGACGTTTTGTGGAAGTGTTTTTTCTTAAATCACAAAGCATATTGTCTCAGCCTAAGTCCTCTAGCAAATATAGCCTGCAGCAAAAAATGCTTTATTTGGGGACATGTAAGCAAGCACCGGAGGTGAGGGTGAGGGAAAAAAAGGAACTGAGGCAACAAAAGATGTGAACCAATGTGATGTAATTTAGCACCATACTAACTACCATTTCACCATGAGCCACAAAGAACAAAAAGGTCAACCTCCTTCAGAAGAACATGGAACATCTTCCAAAAGGCCACAAGGAGGCATTTCATAGTATAACCTTTTACTGGCTCCCCGTCCTTCCTGTTTCATTCCCTGTGTCTCATTACTGCTTCCTAACATCACACTTTCAAATAGACTACGTGCACTTAAGCTGTTGCTTTATGCTCTGCTTTTTTAGGGCTAAGAAAGTTCCCCTGAATTTCTTGAATTCTTGCAAATTCTAGGCCTTTGAACAAAGTGCATGATTGACTATGGAAGCTGAAAATGATGTATCCTCCAGAGAGATTTAGAGACATCCCAGGATAGTAAGGAGAAAGGCTTTTCCTTCCTGGACTTTTTGCTTACATTTCAGGGCAATAAATCTTGTAATGCTTTCCTTTGCTACCCCAGAGGAGATTTTCTTGCACTCCAGAGAGGTAATGAGTGTCTCTCCCTAGAATGGAAGATGAGAACATCACCAATAGCCCTTATAAAAGCTTAGAGTCTCCTTAGACTGGGATTTCTTCTCCTGTGGTGCAGCCCACTGCAAATGTAGATAAATATCAGACTTATCATCTCACCCTGGGAACATGAGAAGCTGATGCAAGTTACTGCTTTGGCTGCTGCTTTTTGCTGTAAGCAAAAAAAAAAAAAAAGATCTCTCTGACCCAGAGAACTTTTGTTCTTTTTGTTCTTCTGTGTTATTGTGTGTGTGTGTGTGTGTTTGTGTGTATAAACTGTGGCAGATCATCAAACACTTCACAGTTTCTGAACTAACAGGTTATTGGCACCCCTCTTACTCTTAAAATGGCCTCATTTCTCCTATTTAACAGAAATATATTAAATCCAAAAAGCTTTTCCTCACATAGAAAGCCTACTTAACCGAAGGCTAACCTCAGGTCTAACTAGTGCTGACAGCTGATCTATATATTCACAAGAAGTACACTTCTCCAACCATTGATTTTGAACAATTTTGTCACTAGTGTGATATAATGGAAAGAGCATGGTCTTTTGAGTTAGATAGTTATATATTTGAAATATATTTCAGCATGAAATAGCTATGTAACCTTGAACAGTTTACTTAACTTCTCTGAGCCCCACTGTCCAAACAGGTAAAATGTATCACAGAATTAAAGAAAGGAATAAAAAATGTATATGTAGAGCAACTGCCAGAGCAACAAGCAAACCGTACTTAAAAAATGCTAATTCCCTTCCCTTCAAGGACTACCACTGGGTATTTAAAACCAAGCTGTACATTCCATAAATTCTTTTGTATTTTAAATAAATCATTCACCAAAAAAAAAGGGCTGGTTTTTTTTTTGATTTTTAAATACATCATTAGGCAAAAAAAAAAAAGGTTTAAAGGAATTTATTTGATACCAGTCAGAGAGAACCTCTTACAGTTATCATTTATAATCATTTGAGCACTAGAGTCTAGTCTGGTTCGGATTTCTTTTTTTTTTTCCATTCTGATTTTGCTTTTGGTTTTCTTTTACAGGCAGAGTAACCAAAATTTAGAGAAATCTAAATTCTTTGGTAAAGAAAAACACACATTAATATGAATAATATTTTTCTGCAGTTATTTATTTTAAAATATAGAAAACTCTTCGTGATAATGTAATCAGAATTAAAGGTAGTATCTACAGAAATGACTTTCTATGTACCATGAATTAATTCAACTGTCTCATGCTTTTTGATACTGTACCTGTTCCCTAGAGAAGGATAAATCAACATTTTAAAATATGTTACATAAAAATAGAACATGCTTTCAAAAGTTGTGTGTTGTGTATTAATTCTATATATCACTTACAGATTTTTCAACTTATTGAACTCTTAAACTTATACATTCTAAATGAGAAGAGTATGTTAACCATCAAGTCACACTAGCATTTTCACCTTCAGTACATATTATTTTTAATTCCTGTAAAATGTTATTATTTTCATAGAGAAACTGTGAACAGAATTTTTTGATTTTGCCATAGGAAAGACAGTGTGAGCAAAAATTTTCAAAGACAATAAAGCAATCAGTATTATAACAAGTTAAGCTCATGAAAATATCTAATTTTTGAATTAAAACTCTGTATCAAGGAAAAGTTTCTTTAAAGAAAATATTCCTGATTTTTATTCTATTAAAACCTATTAGTATTGTTTTTAATTAATGTAATACTTAACCTTTTTTGGTTCAAACTATAATTACCTAATATGAACTCAGGAAAGTTCCCAGCATTGACTTGACATCATTAGAAATTGGAAGGAAAAAAATGCTTGATTTTTTCCAAGAAAACTGTAAAGCTTTCTCATCAATTTAAACCTATCAATGATGTAATTCTGTATAAATTTTTTCACTTAAGTTTATTATCTGGAGGGAAAGTGATAATGTTTATGGACTATATTGGCTACGGGAACACATTTTTCATTAGAAATCAACTGTCTCCACTGTTAGTATATGGGGTTATAGATCAGCAAAACAAGTGCTAGCAAGTTCGAAGTTACTCGGTAAAGCATGATCTGTGCCTCAGAATTACACCTTTTTTCTAATTGTTCTTTCGTGGGGAAGCAAACTTCCAGGATAGCTCCAGAAAATGTGTCTGCCACTTTATAGATCTTTGGGGAAAACTATAAAGCACCTTTGTGTGACTTTCTGGTAGGAATGGTTCATTATAGCCAGAAAGAATGACAGTCTTTTCTTCAATCTAATGATGTTACATTTTATGAGATTTCAAGTCAATGGAATTATCTTTGATGCCAGATGTTACTTATGAAGCAATGGGTGATCTATCTTAATCACAGATTAGTCATCTATGAAAGTATGATGTCTTTCCAATGATGTTCTCTATAATAAGAACTAAGACACTGAGAAATAAATGCAATCCATGATAAACAGCCATCAGGGGTCAGAAACTACTTTCATTAACACATGAAAGAAAAAGGGAAAAAAAACCCCACTGGCAGTAATCTACATGGTGTATTATAGCTAGTTCTGATCCTTAACAGGGAGCAGGTATACCACACCTTCCATAATGGATAAACTCCTGAATGTTTGAGTGTAAATTAAGCAAAATCTTTAATCCTACAATGTTACTCCCACGAAATAAAGTGATTCACATATCAGATGTCTTTTTGCCTTCTTCAAAGTACGAAATTCTCTCACATTCATTTACCCCACTCTAAACAGTTTTCAAAGCAAAACATGAAAAGGGCAAAAAAAAAAAAAAGGGTAGCAGAAACACAGGCAGTCCCCAATTTACAAAGGACTGGTACTGAGGTCTACTTATACATCAGTGATTTTGAATGCATTAATATGTTTATTCTGCATATACAGTGATCACATTCTCAAACTAGCTCACAAAAGCTTAATTCCCACGTAAAGCCTTTTTGCTAATTATTACCTTTGCTATTTTTTAAAATGAACTGTAGAGAGTAACCACTTTATCCTCTAAATTTCCAGTGTATATTTGTCCTATGACTTTTAGAATACTCTTCCCATACTGACTTATAGTTATTTGTGTACATGTCATTTCTCTTCCACAATGAAATATCTTAAAATGATCTATGTCAGGTAAAACTGAAAAATACTTTTGAACAAGAAAAACTGCTAAATTAGTTATACTGAAGATGAACACAAAATCATTATAGAGAAGATCTTTCTAACTCTTAAATACCTAATTAGCCTCTATATTAAACAGTCAATTACAAAAACAGCTATTTCCCCAGGGAAGTATAGAACAAGAGCCTGTGTGACCTGACAAAATCTGTCTCTTGCAAACATTTTGATTCAGATTGGTTCTTGAGGGAAATTATATAGAGGTGAGGAGACTTTGAGAAAGAGAATCACATCTTTGGCCCTAATTTCCAGTTTAACATTAGCTCTGATGGACTGAGATGGTCTCAAGAGAGAACTGCTAATGGTGAAAAGAAACAGAGGCTCCAAAAGGAACCACAATAGAAGAAAGAAGATGTCAGGACCGGGGACTCAGGCTCAACACCTAAGGCTATAAAGTTGATAAAGAAAGGTCAATTCCATTCCCCTCATAAAGTGGTCAATGTTTGAGAACTATGCCTTAGTAAAAAGAGTTTAAGTTTAAAATTCCATAATCTTCAGAACCCAGTGGGGTGCAACTATTGGGGCCAGTGCAGCGATGTGAGCCACCGAGTTTTTCATCACAAAGTAGACAAGGTTGTATTCATCTATGATGTTTAAGTTTTCAACCATGTTAGAAGAAAAGGGCCACCTGACACCTGAACGTAGCACTGACGTCTTTTTACTGAATAAGTACCTTGTTTGTTTGGACAACTTGAAAGAGAAAATCTCCAAAAAGGCAGTAATAGAGTCTCCTAATAGGGCCAAAAGTATGCATCAAATAATTGGGGCAGGGATGAATAGAGAGTGATGTAATAAAATTCTGATCCCATAACTTAAACAACATTTTATTCAATAAATATTTACTTTTATAATTCTACCATTAACTTTTATATTGAATGTTGCTGTTTGAACAAGAACTTACATTTAACAAGGGGAGATAAGCAAGGATTTAGATTTGTGGAGATTCAGATTGGGGACATTATAGAATTTTACAGAGGCTTTATTTGATGATAATGATTCATTTTGATGTCTCTTTGCATATTAAGATTTACAGGCTTTTTTCTCTCATTGTACTTTTAATACTAGCACTACATGATTTTCCTGAAATAGATACCCCAAAACAAGGGGCTAAAGTTAGGAGTTAGAGAAAGGAAGATGAAGGTGAAAGTCTGTGTGTACATGCAAGCAAGAGATGTCTGGAAAAATGCACTAATCTTTTGCAAGTAAAAGAGGAATTTGGCAGTACGTAAGGCAGCCAAACAGATTCCTCAAGAATGAATGATTAGGGACTTCCCTGGTGGCGTAGTGGTTAAGAATCCACCTGCCAATGCATGGGACACGGGTTTGATTCCTGGTCCGGAAGGATCCCACATGCCGTGGAGCAACTAAGCCTGTGCACCACAACTACTGAGCCCGCACGCTACAACTACTGAACCTTGTGTACCCTAGAGCCCATGCACCACAACTACTGAACCTGCGTGCTTCATCTACTGAAGCCTGTGTGCCTAGAGCCTGTGCTCCCCAACAAGAGAAGCCACTGCAATAAGCCTGCGCACCGCAGCAAAGAGTAGCCCCCGCTCGCCGCAACTTGAGAAAGCCCACGCATGGAAACGAAGACCCAAAGCAGCCCAAGAAAAAAAAAGAATGATTACTAGCTTTTCCACACATGGCTGTGATGATGGGTATTTTTATACCAACCTTTCCACTGAGAACATTTGGAAAAGCCAAATATAATTTTCAAAATTTGTTTGAAGACACTAGAGAGCCACCATAGCAGAAGAATCTGGGGGCCAAAATCCCAGAGGAAAAAAAAAAAAAAGAAGCATGAAAACCTGGTATTTGACCCTGCTTTTCCCCAATAAGCATTTGCTGATTCATAAGCTGTGGCCTATGTCCAAGCTGCAGGGGAGCAGAAAGCAGTGGCTGAGAAGCTAAACAGACTTGGAATAATCTCATGGGAGACTGAATGTTCAGGAAGCACCAAGGAGGACCATAGTAAACACCCCAAGATTCCTGTTGTGATCCCTGAATGGCTATATTGTAGAGGAAGAGCTAATTAAAAGTAGCCCTACATTTAGAAAAACTGAAATAATATTACCTGCATATTCCCTAACAGTTTGCCAGAAGCAACAATAAGTTCTCATTGAAGGAAGATAAGATTATTCAGAGCCATAAATAGCACCAAAATGTATTGATTACAGTGTTCAGCATTTAACTAAAAATTACCTAGCATATCAGACAATAAGATCAAAATACTAAAAAGAAAAAGAAAAAAGAGATAATAGAAACATGCCCACAGAAGATCCATATACAGGTTTCCCCCACTGTCCAAAAGTAGAGCATTCCTATGAAAACTTTCATAAGCCAAAATGGCGTAAATCAAAGAAGCAGTTACCTTAGGACACATCTTGCTAATGGATGCACAAAATAAATTGAGATAAAGCACAGAGCTCACAGACACAGCTTGATGCTGAGATGCTGAGTGTAGTTCCCCTGGAAGGAACTTGGTTATACCAATCTCGCGGCTGGGCGTGCATGCTGCCTTTATAATGGCAAAACAAATGCTGAGCATTATTTCCCCTTTTGCCTTTTTTTGTAAAAGTAAAAGCGCTCTTCAGATTTCTTTCTGTTAGCAAAAACAGGTACTAATTTAGACCTTTCATAAAAGTGAAGTAGCGTAAACTTTCCAAAAGTCGTGGATATCTGTATTGGAATTATTGACTATGGAATTTAAAATGTGTGTTATTAACATAGTCAAGAAAATGAAAGTTGGAAAATCAGGAGGAATTTAGAAAATGTATTAAAGAACCAAATGAAAGTTCTCCAAATAAAATTTCAATAACTGAAATTAAGAACTCAAATTGATTTAATAGCAAATTAGAGAGACATAGCCAAAATGAAGATTAGTGAGCTAGAAAACACTCCAGTAGAAAATATCTACACTGAAGTATAAAGAGAAAATGATGGAATATACAAAAAAGATCATAAAAGTAATATAAAATATGGTGAAACGTTCTAACGTATGTGCAGTTAGAATCCAAAGAGCCATATTAGAAATATTAGACCAAACATCTTAAAAAACTGCAGAAGGCATTAAGCCTCAGATTTAAGATTTACTATTAAAATAGTTTTCTTGAAGTATCTTGTATTCACAAGTCAAAATTATTTTTTAATTATACTTCTATAGAATAACAATCATACCAGTGACTGCTATTTTATGGACTTTACACAAACTAACTCATTTAATGTTCACAAGAACTCTACAAGGTAGCTATCCTTATCATTCTGATTTGCAGTTAGGAACTGTGACTCAGAGAGTTTAAGTCATTTCCCATGGTCATAAATCCAGTATGTGGCAAAATCAGGATTCAAACCCTGGCATCTAGTTCTAGAGTCCAGCTCCTAACGACTATGCTTATGTTAATGTATGATGAATGACACTTTTATATGAAAGTGTTGACCAAAGCCTTCCCTGAGGAATTTTAAATCCAAATTAATTTTAATTGTAATTAATTCAGCAAGTCTTTAGTAAAAAACTGCCCAAAAGTTCAAATGTCTTAAAAAAAGATAACTTTTAAAAATGATTTATAGACAAAGCTAATTGCTTTAAAAACTTCAACACTGATCTGTAGGTGTCAAGAAGCATACTCCTTGTAATTGGTAAATAATTTAAAATTTTTTGCAATAGTGTGATTGGGTCTATGTGCTGTTGTAAATATTGGATCTAACTTACGTCCAATAAAACTAACGTTTCCATTTCATATTCTCTTCTCCAATGAATTTGTTTAGTAGGATACAGCAAAGAGCTAAGAAAATCAGTAAGAATACTAAAGTACATCAAGCCAGAACACTACATGATGATAATTATAAAATATTGCTTATTTGTGTATATAAAATATCTACATGATTCGAGTTTTCCCAAAGTATATGCAAACATTTTCCAGTATTAAGAAACTGGATATTGATAACTCTAGGAATATGTAATTTTCTTGAAAGAGAGGGAGACAGAGAGTATGATGGCATTAGGGTCTTAGTTGCTGGCCATCAGGTCCCAAGAAAGTCTCGATTTTCTATCTTTCCTCAGACTTCAGTGGTCAGGTATTGCCACTGGCTCTGTTAGTTACCATAAATCCTTTCAACAAATCCCTTATTGCATAAAGTAGTTTGATTTGCTCTACTTTCACCGAGAGTAAAAAAATATATCAAAGAGGGAAGAAACTTTGAATATGTCACCTAACACCTTTGAAAACTTTTTCCTCACCACTAAAGTGAAAGGTAAATAATAACTGCAAATAATAATAATAATTTATTGAGTACTATATATATATACCAATCAATTTACAACCATTATTTAACTTAACACATAAAACACAGAAAGACAAGAACTCAGCTGAAGGAACTAAGGGACCCATAATCACTGGTTGAGGAGTGCATTGGCTAGTTGGCGATATATCTATTTGACAGGCCAAGAACCAGGCCAATGCATATCCCAGCATCAAATGAGTTAAAGCAACAAGAAATTTATCTGAAACTTACTTAATTAAATATAATATTTATTCATAAGAATAATAAAGAATTTAGTGATGATCCATATTACCTAAATCGCAAATTCAATAGTAACAGTTAAAATCTATTGAGTACTTAGTCATAGCAGTACAAACTATGCTAAAGCATTTTATGTATGTTAAACCATTTAATCCTCATAACCACCATGTGAAGTAGGGGTTAGCATCCATATTTTACAGATTAAAAAGCTGAGGCTCACGGCTGGGCCCGTGATCCATGGCCGCTGAGCCTGCGCGTCCGGAGCCTGTGCTCCGCAATGGGAGAGGCCACAACAGTGAGAGGCCCGCGTACAGCAAAAAAATAAATAAATAAATAAAGCTGAGGCTCAAAGGTATTAAGAAGTTTTCTCTAATGATTATGAATATAGATACAGTTAGATTCATTGATATTGATGCAAATTTTTTTCAGTTAGGAGATTTGGTGTTTATATTAATTAGAGCACAGCTAAGCTACTGTAAGAGACATAAATAAAATTGATCAACAAGATCACAGAATCCAGGGCTAGAAGGAGGCTTCTACCCTTCTAAACATTCCATCTCTAAGTCCCAGAAGTGTGTACTAACACCCCCTTTGCCCAGACAAAGAGAAGAGAGTGCTTACCTTTTAAGGTATTACCTAAAAGTTGTACACACATAACTACGGCATAAAATGTGGAAAAGCAATTACTAAAATATTATGTGCATATTTCATTTTGCAGTAGGCAAGACCATGTATATGCAAAGGATGTGAATAAGCTTTTTGCTATTTGCAGTATAAGGGAGAAGTAACTGATATCTTTTGTATAGTTTATTACTGAAAAATGTGCTACAAGGGATAATATTTTTATTTTGCAGTGTACACTAGAAAATATGTGCTGGGATTAATCTTGACAGCGCAGCGTTTTTGTGTCTAATAAGGAAAAGCAAAAAGCACTACTCAACAATTTTTTTAAAAAGTGATACCTGAATGTCAATCCAGCACATGGTCACATCCACAGAGAAAAAAATTGTGAAAATTTTCATTTTAATCACATTTCATTTACTGAGCATACATGCCTTTCAGCATGTTGTGTGAAGAAATTGGCAAAAAATACATGACTAACTTTCCACATTGAAGCATACTGATAGTCAAGGAAAAATGTATTACCAAATTCAAAACAGAGTATGAGATGAAAAACACTTCATGACATAATAATGCCTGGGAAAAACATTTAAATGATTACATATGGCTTGCTTTAGTGGTACATCTCAGGGATATCTTCAATATCTTAAAGAATGTAAAGCCATCAATTTAGCACCAAAATATCACAATTTTTATTGATGAAGACAAAAACAAAATGTGAGAATTTCTGAGATCAGTGAGAGTCTCACTCTTTCTTAACATTTAAGTCTTTTTTCATTAATTGGAGAAATAGATAAAAGAAAAATTTTCAAACAATTTACAAACATCCAAATACAACAACAGAGCCGAAAGTAATTAAAGAATGAATTAATGAATCTGACTTCTGAATGGAAAAGCTTCATTGACTCAGAGGAAATTTGATTTAAATATCCAGAATGATCTAACAATTGGAGCCTCATAATGCCCTTATTGTGAGATAAGATTTTCTATTTTAGTTAAGAATACAGAATAAAAATTGACTGGATGAGGAATCTAATATGCAGCTCAAGCTAACTATTATCAAACTTAATAGGCATATCTTGGTGAAAGGTCATCATCTTTCTCATGAATATGAAGTTGATATAATTACCAATTTTAAATATTACTTTTAAAATGCTGAAACATCATTAATCTAAAATTGATTGTTTACATATACGCTGAATGTTCCTGAGAGTTTTATTTGAGAAAAACTGTCTTAAACTTTTTACAATTATTCCCATTATTCAGGGAAGATTTACAGGATGAAGGAAATTTCCATTTGGCATTTAATTCAACATCTAAATAAGCAGAAATTACAGAAATGTGAAAAAGTGAAAAGGCATACAGCAAACTTCAGAAGAGTGTAAATTTGAATATAACTTTGTTTTATTTCTACTCTGTCAACACCATCAACTTTAATCAAAGTATATGTTAATAGTATATTATCATAATGTCAGCTTTTGGATTTAATATTCTTCATTATTTGAACTTGTTTTCCCTACTGACACTTACACTATTTTATTGATCCTTTCATTGATTCTCTAACCAATTTTGTGTCCTTTCAACAGTGAATTAAGAGAATCACAACTTAACCATGTATCCTTTTTTTACTATGTATAAAGCTTTTCTTTATCTATCATACACAGCACTATGTCATAGAGATGATTAAATTAGTTTAGCAGAACTTACTTTGTATACAACTGTGATACCTTCTACTGCTTTTGAGAAAAGTTAAGTATTAAGGGTTTTTTTGTTTTCTTTTTGAGTTTTTTTTTTGTGGTACGTGGGCCTCTCACTGTTGTGGCCTCTCTCGTTGCGGAGCACAGGCTCTGGAAGCGCAGGCTCAGCGGCCATGGCTCACGGGCCCAGCCGCTCCGCGGCACGTGGGATCTTCCCAGACCGGGGCACGAACCCGTGTCCCCTGCATCGGCAGGCGGACTCTCAACCACTGCGCCACCAGGGAAGCCCTAAGGTATTTTTTAATTTATGGGACAAAGATGGTGATTTTTTTTTCAAGTCTGCATTATGTTTTAGTACTTTCTGGACCCACATACCAATCAAAAAAAAAAACAAAAAATAGCAAAAGGATTTAGCATCTTCTTTGACTCTCCCTACTTGATTCCCCCTATTTTCAAAACAGTCATGTAGCAGAGATCCAAGCCTGCAAAGCAAGATGAATTGAGTGGAAGAAGATCATTAGAAGGAACAATGTGGCACTCATCATTTTGTGCTGTCACAACACCATCTGTGTTGCACCAGACCAGAGTAACTTTGATATGACAAATAAACCTCTTAGGGGAAATGGGGATTCTATTAATTGTTCCACTGTCTGGCCAAACACTAGCGATATACTCTCCTCTAAAGCAGCACCATACACAATTGTTATTATTGAATTCACAATAGCTATGAATTAAGATTTTTTAAATAACATATATTTCCACTGGATGAAAAATAAGCTTTAAAGTATCTCAGTCGCACTGGGGTGGTGTAAATATATTTATGCAGGCTCCTAATTATATTTAACCTCACCTGGGGGACTGACTCCAGAAATATTGTTTTCTTCACCCAGCTGCTAATAAATATTGTTCAGTGAAACTACATCATGTGTCCTCATGGCAGTCTTTCCCCTCAACTGCAAAACATGCTGAGGTTATTTGTTCAAATAACTTTTGATCTGCAGGCACTGACCTTTTCCTGAACATTACTATTATTAACAACAAAATAATGACAGCTAACACCTACTGAAGGTTTATATGTGCCAGCTGCCCTGCTAACTATCTAAGCGGATGAGCCTCACAACAATCCTATGAGCTAGAGGTTATTACCAACACTATAATTTTGTAGATCAGGAGTTAGCCAACATTTTTGGTAAAGGGGCAGATAGTAAATATTTTTAACTTCGCCAGCCTTACAGTCTATCACAGCTACTCAACTGCTATTGTGGTGCAAAAGCTGCAGAGATAATACATAATCAAATAAGTGTACCTGTATTCCAGGAAAACTTTATTTACAAAAAAAGTGTGGGGTGGGGCGGGCAGCAGGCTGGAGTTTGCCTGTGGGCCATTGTTTACCTACCCTTGTTACAGATGATGAAACTGAGGTTTAGCAAGGTTAAATAAGTCACCCAAGGTCACTAAGTAGTGAGGTCAACCTTTCAAAATAGACTAATTCCAGATCTGAGCACCTAACCACTGTTATACTGCCTCTAGGATTCTGTAGTCTCTTGCATCCTCAGTGATGGGAAGACTGAGGAAACGTGAAAACTGTAACATCTTGACAACTGGCACTGAAATTTCTCTCAGAGAAGGAACTTATTTGTTCTAAAGGAGTCTTGATAAGTCACTTGGGGAAAGTTGAGAACCAAAAGGTGATTGTCAGTAGGCCTTAAGGTAAGAGAAAAGATATGAACAGAAATTTTGAGGTGCAGCATGAGTGAGTAGAGAGAAGGAATAGCTGAATGTGTTATGGGTGATTGTAGCCTGAATTACAGGAAAAAAATTAACAGATATAAACGATTTTTTTTAAAAAAAGGGGGGAGATAGGGAACTTTTTAACCTTGTTACCTAGGCTATAAGTAATAGATAGCACTTCTCCAACAGTCTTTCTAGAAAGACATTTTTTCACATAATCTAAGTCAAAAGTGGGATAGTCTCCAGGTGTGTTATATATACAGATCCAGCTCTGTTTCTCTGCTATCGCCTCTGCTCTCCCCTCCTCTATGTGTGAATTCTATTATTAGAAAAACTTTCTCCATGGTAGCAAGATGACTGCCTGCAGCAACTGTGGCAGTGTGCTTCCTTGTTCATGTATAGTAAGCAAGACAGGAAAAAAATTCTGTTTGCTAACTGTGGAGGAGATATTTTTTCTTCCTATCCAATTAGGCTGACCTCCCTAAATTAATAAATAGCCCACCCAAAGTCCTGAGGGTTTGGGATTTAGTTATGGATTCCCAAAATCATTCTCTGGAAAGAAGGATGAATTTCCTGAGATTGGACTACTAGAGTAACTATCACATGGCTGCACAGCTGCAAATGTTACCATTTCACTTGAGTCATGTGGGCTGTAGTGGGATGAATGTCTACCTGAACAAAGCTGGGATTCTTTTAGGAATATAAAAGGCACACATCTCTAACTCATATGATCACACACTTATGTTGCTCTGGAACAAGACTGACCTAAAACAACAACAAATAAAAAGAAACAGGGCTTGCCATTAACATCAAACTTATCTCTGTCTTAGAAACTATCACATTGCATTATAAGTCAACAAACACTGAGGTTTTACCTTATGTCAGTCAATGTGGCAGACCAAGGCTATAAAGAAGAACTGGCAGGCACCTGTGGGAGACAAAACATAAATAGACATTTTGAAACAATCTGGGGAGTGGATTAATAGTGGCATACTGCTAGTGCCATGGGTGTACTCCAGACAGAAGGAGTCAGAGAGGCTTCTAAAAAGAGATGGCTTCACTCTCCTCTATTAATTAAGAAAATTAGTTTAAAAATTAAGGCTGGGCTTCCCTGGTGGCGCAGTGGTTGAGAGTCCACCTGCCGATACAGGGGACACGGGTTCGTGCCCCGGTCCGGGAAGATCCCACATGCGGCGGAGTGGCTAGGCCCGTGAGCCATGGCCGCTGAGCCTGCGCATCCAGAGCCTGTGCTCCGCAACGGGAGAGGCCACAACAGTGAGAGAACCGCATACGGCAAAAAAAATAAAAATAATAAAAATAAAAATAAAAAATAAAAATTAAGGCTGTATGACACATTATCATAACATACATGAGGACACATCCAACAATAAAATATTTTCTTTATAATAGTATAGATATAAGCTAAGTGTCTTTCACAGTATCACAACATTCCTTGAAAGGCACCATGTTAGGTACCAGTAAAGGTTAGAAGTGATAAACCATACACAAATATACAGAGATATACATATAGGGAACTCACACACTGAGCACCCTCAAAGAGCATGAGTATTCACATTTATTTGCATTCCCTTACAAAGCTAGAAATCAAGCCTAGGTATTAGGGGTGAAACTATATGGTGAACACAGGAATAGAATTTTGATTTGCACAGAAGAAACATATCTGGAAAATTGCTGCAGCGTCCTTTAAATGTGTAATTTATTTTGAAATGGGAACATATTTTATCTGCAGGGTGTTCATTTTCTTAATAACTAAATCTGGCATAACTTGTCGAAAAGACAGCTTGCACTTGCACTTAAAGGAAGTACTGGTGGTTATAGGTAGGTGAACATTTTAGAAGGGAAATTACTTAATCTACTGAATTTAGAGCTTTAGAAGGAATACATTAATGTGTAAAGGAAAGAAGACTCAAAGCATAAATGCTTTTAAATTATCCTTTCCCTAGATAAAAATTATAGCATCCTGGCTTTCAAGCATACATTAAAGATTCAACAATATAGTCCTTTTATTGGAATTATTTTGACAGGGTTCAACCACAGCACTATTGATATTTTGGTCTGGATAGTTCTTTGTCCTTGGGGCTGCCCTGTACATGGTAGGATGTGTGGCAGCATCCATGGCCTCTACCCACTAGATGCCAGTAGCACCTCCTAATTGTGAGAATCAAAAAAATGTCTCCAGACATTGTCAAATAGCCACTGGGGGACAAAATTGCCCCTGGTTGAGAACCACTGTCTTGAGAAATGATTTTACTATCAATCTACAGTTTAAAAATAATATGTAACAATTAAATTCCTACCTACTGTTAGTTTTCAACATATAAATAATCATTTGTGAAAAATAATGAGCAAGCTGCTTCCAAAGTTAAATTATGGAACATCTTCAAGATTTGTATAAATTAGGGAAACAGCTTAAGGGTCATGAGAAATACGGGGCCAACAGAGATAAAATCAATTCACAGTGATTCCAAAATTGATTGTAACATAGGAAAATATCGCTCTGGTCTAGAATTTATGGTGTGCACACAAAAATGGACTAAATTATTCAAGAAATGTGATAAATAATGAGGGAAACACAAACAAAACCAGGATAAACAAGTCCAAGTTTAGGATTTAGGAGCAATTAAAAAGTGGTGGTAAGTAAAGAATTCCAATCAAGAATTAGGAGGAGTAGTGACTCTCAGGAATCAAACACTCAGTAATAGCCAGGGCTATCCTCTGTCTACACATTGTTTTGTGTATTGCCTTAGAGACTTAGAAGACAAGGAAAAGATAGAAACCAGTCTGGCTTGAAGAATCCCAAGAGGCATTTTTAACCATTTGATAAGGAAATATCATTAGACAGAGCCAAATATCTTCTTAAGCATAAGTAAAATATTTTTGACACACAAATTAGTGTATACAAATTTCCATACTTGTTTTTATATAATCTCCTTCAATCTGGCTCCCCATTTAAAATGTCTAATACATTGCCTGCAGAGTAATAGGCACAAATAAATATTTTTTATAAATAATTGAATATTTAATAAATGACTTCTGTTTCTTCTATTACCATAACAACCAACATTCCATAAATAACAGCTTTTAGCAAGAAAGTCCTCTTGTAGGGATCTTTACCTTTTTTTTGGCATTCCATTATGTTCGATACTCCCCAAAAGTTATCCAGATTCTAAAGCCTTCAACTTTTCACGACTTCATAGTATCCATAATAATGCTTTTAATACCCTGACACTCTCAAGTAACCTATGGCCTATGTTAGATAAGAAAAAATTAGTTTCTTATCTAGAGAGACCAAAGCCAATATTGTAGAGAACAGAATTACAAGATATGATATATAGTAGCTTAAAGCACTTAACACATAAAAGAATGGTTATACATTAATAAAATATATTCAAATAATTAAACATGAATTTAAATGAATTAAAATGATTCAGCTTTGAGTAACTAAGTCTTCATGCACTCTTCTGGCCAGGTTACAGAGAAAGTCCAAAACAGCTTTTGTGTTTCAAGTGCTGTACTACAGCAAAATTCTCTTAAATCCCTTTTATATTTTAGGACTCCATACACTTAAATTTTAGAACTCCCTGGCATTAGGACTCTTTAAGCAAAATAATGACTAATATTCAGAGCCCAGGGATCTCACAGATCCTGAGATCAGGATACAGTGGGAAATCAAAGCCAGACATACCATCAAAAGGCCAAAAACATATTCATTTTCATGTTCCTATGGGACATAAGAGAGATCAGTATTTTCCAACTCTGCCTGCATAATATGATCACCTGTAAAGCTTAACATAGTACTGCTGTCCAGATGTCATTCTCATAAATTCAGTTTTAATTGGTCTGGGATGGGACCAGAGCCTCAATATTTTTAAGAGCCCCACAGGTAATTCCAATATGCAAACACTGAGATACAGGCATAATTAAAAGCTAAGTAAGCAGTATCAGGAGTGGAGGGAGAAATGGGTGTTAGATATTTTTAAAAGGTACCACCTAATATTTTTTTATTTGTTAGTATAGTTCATTAGATGTATTATGATCAGAAGCCACACAACAACCTCTGTCAGTATATATCTGCATTTGCAAAAGTAAAAACTCATAGATGAGAATTTTGGTCGCTGCATAACAACATGAAATACAAATATCTTCCTTTTCCTCTCATTAAAACCTTTGTTAGCATTGTCAAATTCTGAAACATTCTTCAATATTAAAAGATGTAATATTTTATTGTGGAAACCAATATAGTTCTGTCAGTGAAAAGATTCCCTTCCTGAAAAGTTGATGGCTCAAAAAAAGTAGGAAAGGACCTGGCTAATACTATTACAAATCAGTAGTCAAGCTATTCATACCACTGCAGAGAGATAATGACATGAAATTATCAAGATGTCTATAAAAAATTAAGAACTTAAAAGGAAATGACTGTCTTTTATATTAATTCTTCCATTACATCAATTTATCTGAAAATTAAATATAAAGCTTTTGACCTAAAGAACACCGATAAAGTGAAGATCTAATCAATGGGATTTTATCAAAGCAACTGCATAAACTTTGGATGGGGCTGGACCAGTTGTAGGTATTTTTAAAGACTAATGGTCAAATGAGATTTCATATAAAGTACACCTGTATGAAACTTACAAATAATAAAACAGTTTACACATACTCTCTCTGAGTCTGCAATAAAATGAGAGAAAAATGTTTTTAAAAAGTTAAATAAAAACTGTAAATATCCAAGGACAAAGACGATGGGACACAACAGCAACAATAGTTGGAGAGCTAGAAAACCACTTGAGAAAGTGGAAAGCCAAGCCTACAATGGGGGATCAAGTCTTAGGTAGTAGAGGTACTAGCTTTCTTCCAGGGCTACAGCAGGGGATAAAAACAGGCTATTGTTCCTTGTCAACCCCAGTAGAAGACAGGAGTTTTACTCTACGGAAGGGTGGATCCAGAGAGACCCAAAACTTGCTACTGATAGTATACTACTCCCAAACAAGTTTTGATCCAAAGTTCTCCACCTGGAAACAAAAAGGCCATTGCTAGTATAAACAGCTTTTTTAAAGAGAGAGATTTTCTGCCCATGGCCATTAAGCTGTAATTTCAGAAACACATATCCAGTGTATCCTAAAGAATTGCAACAGTTGGATTCTATCGAAATTTGTGTTTGCAAAGTTTAGGAAGGGAGAAACATTGCAGCAGCTAAGACTGGAATCCAGAAAGAATCAATAGAATGTCCTATTCAGGCTACTCTCAAACATCTCTTGTTCTGAACTCCCTAGTTGGTGGAGATAGAAACTTTTCCCTAAAAGTACCGTCAAGGGAGATGCAGGTTCTGGGCACTAGGGAAGCTCTGCCTTACCACTCCAGCCTGTTGCTTTGTCCTGATTTGGGCAGTGGCTTAAGCCAAAGGAATTGAGCTGAGACCTGAGAGACTGAGAAGGTACAGGACCTGCTGCTAAGAAACAGAAACTGCAAAGATCCAGATGGAAAGTTCCTGACTTTACAATTTCTAATTTTATTTACTGCTAAAAGATTCCCATCAAATGAAATTTATAGGCAACTAAACTTAGAGCTTAAGAGAGAGAGGAAGAAGAAGAAGGGGCAGGGAAGGCAGGAGAAGGAGAGAAAGAGAGGGAGGGAAGGAGGGGATAGAGGAGAAAGGAAGGACAGAAGGAAAGAAAAAAATACTTAGGGAAAGAGAACCCCCAAGCTTGGTAAACAATGGTGCATGATTGTTTAACTGAGGAGGCAATCCACATGGTCATGATAGAATTGTTCTCTAGTGGTAGACCATTCTGCAGCTAGTGAAGCCTCATTAATAGTCCTTTAGGTATGTCTATAACGAACTTTGGACAATGGAATTTTCCCCATGGGCAGAATCAGGACAACAAAATATCTGATCAAGAAACTCACTCTGCTTTCTGGAAAGTGAGTCAATATTTGAATGCACCTTAATATTCCAGCCTAGCCAGATAATAATGATAACAGCTAATGCTAGTGGGAAATTCACTTATTATGTGGCAGCACTGTGTTAAGGGTTTATTGAATCCTCAAAACAACTTCGTGAGATTGTTTCTATCATTATGTTCATCTTGAGGAAAAGAAAACAAGCTTACAGAATGTAAATCCCCTTGCCCAAAGATAGAAAACTTTTAAGTGACAGTGTCAAAATCTAAACCCAAAAATTTGACTCCAGGGCCAGTGAGTGTAACTATTCTACTCTAGTGAGTATAGTTGTTTGGACACTTGACAACAGTTATGTTGCTTCACATTTTCCCCTTAAGTCTATGGTTCTTAACTGTTAGTGATTTTGCCCCTCAGGAGACATTTGGCAATATCTGGAGATGTTTTTCATCGTCATGACATGGGGAGAAGGGGGAGATGTGCTACTGACATCTGGTGGGTAGAGGCCAGGAATGCTGCTAAACATTTCACAATGCACAGGCCAACTCCCAAAAGGAAAGAATTATCCAACCCAAAATGTCAACAGTGGCAATGTTGAGAAACCCCACCTTAGCTGAATGGAAATCGTCATTGTAGGTTGTGAGTATCAGGTGGTCATGTGTACCATTCAATACATAAGTTGCTGGCTCACGATAAGCCACATCTGAGCTTGATTGAGATCATATCCCATCTTCCAAGAGTCTAGATTTAAAGCTGAATTAAGTGGTTTTGATTGTCACCCATTGAGGGAAGGGGTAAGAGAGTTTGTGATTATACATAAAACAATTGGATATAAGAGGAGTCCTTTAGAAATTATACATGTGGAAAGACAGATTAGGTACTGTGCATTCACAGAGTGGATCCGTATGGATATTTGTTTTTTTTGTTTTTTTTTGCGGTACGAGGGCCTCTCACCACTGTGGCCTCTCCTGTTGCGGAGCACAGGCTCCGGACGTGCAGGTGCAGCGGCCATGGCTCACGGGCCCAGCTGCTCTGCGGCATGTGGGATCTTCCCGGACCGGGGCGCGAACCCGTGTCCCCTGCATCGGCAGGTGGACTCTCAACCACTGCGCCACCAGGGAAGCCCTATTTGTTATTTTTGTTACCTGTAACCATTCCCCTCCCTTTAGTGACTAGAACATTGTGTTTCCAAGTGAACTGCCAATTTGGCCTACCTTTCTGACCAAAGAAGTGAACACATACATGATCCACACATACCTGTACCTCATTCCCCTGGTCCAGAGATTATTCCAGGGATGGTTACGTGGCTATATTAGTCCAACAAGAGTTTCTCCTTAGTATTTTTCTAAATGAATATTTTGGATAAAATTCCCTTCTCCTCTCTGATCTTTGATCTAGCGAAATGTTTTCATATAGAAGAATCTAAAAGACTAGAGCCTATACCCACAGAAAGGTAGAAATAAGATTCTAAGAGAAAGAAGCCTGGCAATACTGAATCTCCAGGTCCAGTGTCTGAGATCTGCAGAACAGCCCTCCCTTCTTTTATGAATTATGCCATTTTCCTTCCAATCAAAAAAAATTTTTTCCTTTAGATTTCTGCCCATTGTTGCTCAAAGACAACATCCTATGGGTATGGCTTTTCACAGAACACTAACTGAACAATTTTGAAGGAGTTTTTTTTCAAATCTTTTCTAGGTATAAAAGTTCTGCAAACTCTCATGGAGTTTTGTCTTAGCTTTGAGCATCGTCAAGCAGAATTAGCAAAGCATTTTAAAAGAAGCCAAGACCATATTCACACATTCTGGATACTGCCATGCCATGTACCCTACAAATTCAAATCTTCCAGAAATTCTGAAGCTGCATTCAGTGGCCTGTCACTGTAACCGAAAGCATAGAACAGAGTTCACAGCTATAAAAATAACATCATGGCACTGATCAATCACCACTTTGCAGTGTGACCTATGCACAGAAAAAAACATTTTTTTAATTAAAATAAAATAAAATGCAGCATCTCCTCTAAAACCACATGCTCATATATTTTCATTTAATCTCCTGAAAAACTACCAAACTACAATGAGAGGGGAAGCAATAGAAACTCTTTTCTGGTCTCAAAAAGTTATATTTCCATGTAGTGCCCACCTAGCACTTCTGTTTCAAAAACTATAATTCAGACAGTATTGCAAAAGGACCATATAGCTCAGTGGTTAATTGATAGGATTGGTGGGGGGAGATTATACTTATTACAGATGAAAGGATTTATGCATGTCAGGAAACTATGAGATTTCATGTTCAGCTAACTTCATCCTCCTTATTCAAAAAGATAGAAGAAAATCAATTCACATGTATTGAGTGCCAAATGTCAATCATCTGCTATATTTAAAATTAACTTGGAAATGGCACAAAAGTACCTAGATATTCCTATATATTCCTTTGTATGTGTGTGCAGACAAAGACAAAAGGGAACACTTAAACGTAAATGATTTGGGAAGGATTCTGGCAAATATGTACACTTTAGATCTTGATGGAGAATTGTGTGAGAAATAGGAAGTAAGAAATTGTGATCAGCAAGGTTAGTGGAAGAGAAAAAGAAACAGGAAAAAACAAAAAGAGAAATAGAAAAAATTAAATACATTATATAAATATATATACATATGTAAATATATATGTTGAAGAAAGACAAACTTCTTTTTATCCCATATGTAATAACCCATTGCTTTTGTCACGTTGTGTGACAAAATACGTGTGTTTTTATAAAAATATAAATCTTGTATGTAAACCAAGCAATATTAGATTAGAAATAATCTGACAACCTGAACTAGTCTAAGAAAAACAATCCTTAGTCTGCAACATTTACAGATAAAATCATAATTCAATAAAACATATCTAGAAGTAAATTGTAAAATAATACCAGATATGCATCATTTCCATTTCTTCAAAATGTATCCCAAAATTACTTCAAGTAATATCATCTTTAAATCCTTAAATACTAATTTTAATATTCTTGGTATAACACTGGTGAGCATCTTTATTGGATATGGCTTTAGAATTTAATGTAATGTGGATTGTTAAAAATATATTTATTCTTTTATTTTAAACTAGTGATATATATTTTGTGAATAATAATAGAACTAAGTGGCCCTGTAAATATTCTAGAATACACAGCTTAAATCCCAGCAGCATGACTTCCCTTGTGGCACAGTGGATAAGAATCCGCCTGCCAATGCAGGGGACACGGGTTCGATCCCTGGACCAGGAAGATCCCACATGCCACGGAGCAACTAAGCCTGTGTGCCAAAACTACTGAGCCTGCACTCCAGAGCCCACAAGCCACAACTACTGAACCCACACACCACAACTACTGAAGCCCACGTGCCTAGAGCCTGTGCTCCGCAACAATAGAAGCCACCTCAAGGAGAAGCCCGCGCACCACAATGAAGAGTAGCCCCCGCTCTCCACAACTAGAGAAAGCCCACGAGCAGCAATGAAGAGCCAACGCAGCCAGAAATAAATAAAATTAAATCTTAAAAAAAAAAAAAAAACCCTGCAGCTATGTTTTTTTTTTAATTAAAAAAATAAGAAATTGCAGTGAGAATTATAAATACTATAACAAAGACACAGTATAGTACCTTATAATTTTGCTGGGTCACTTACATAAAAATGAATATTTATTAAATTATATAATCTATGAATTGATCAATAAATGTAGCTAAATAGCTAGGAATACAAAATTCACTGTTATTCAGTTCATCTCCTTTGAATCAACCCCATTCAAGTGAAGTTCAAACAATCTATGAGATGGGTTCTATCAAACCAAACACTGATTTTAGTCACGTGTGTTTTTTGGCTTGTTTGTTGTTGTTGTTTGAGGAATACTGTGAAGAGATTTAACTAAAGCAAACTCTATAGGCCATTCTCAAGAGAATTTATTTTGGCATCTTCAAATTTGAAAGCTTTGAACATACTATAGATACAATGAACCACTTAAAGTTCCTCTTATCTCCACCCTGCAAATGCCAGATTAGAGCAGATTTTACAGTTCTAAAACTAGTCTTCAAGGTGAAAGATGTGTGGATAATTAAAGTGGTTACTAGACAACAGCTGCCTAAAGTATATGCTTCACATTTCTTATAATTTCAGTTTTCCTCCATGTTATGAACTGAATTGTATCAGTCCCCAAATTTATATGTTGAAGCCTTAATTCCTAATGTGACTGCTTTTGGAGAGAGGCCTTTAAGGAGATAATTAAAGTTAAATGAGATTAAAAAAAACATAAGGCCCTAATCCAATAGGACTTGTGTCTCTATAAGAAAAGGAAGAGAGAGAGATCTTTCTCCTTCAAGAAGGCCACCATCTGCAAGCCAGGAAGAGAGGCTTCACCAGAAACCAACCCTGACAACACTTTGATCTTGAACTTCTAACCTCCAGAACTGTGAGAAAATAAATTTCCATTGTTTGAAGAACCCAGTCTGTGGTTCAAACTGAACAGACTAATACATTCCACGACTTCTGTTTCTGGCTTATTCAGTCATCACTTGCACATATGTTGGCACTTATTATCTTTATGTATGTATCAGCTTGTTCATTCAACAAATATTTATTTATTGTCTACTGTATGTTAGAAATTGTCTCAATTCCAATGTCTTTGTTCTCTGTATTAGTCAGGATTCTCCTGAGAAACACAACAACTTTATTATGTATATATAAAATAGGAATTGGCTCATGCAATTATGGAAGCTGAGAAGTCCCACAATCTGCCATCTGCAACCAGGAAATCCAGTGGTATAATTCGGTTTGAGGCCAAAGGCCTGAGAACCAGGCAGCCACTGGTGTAAGTCCCAGAGTTCAAAGGTTCAAGAATAAAAACCTAAGTGTCCAAGTGCAGAAAAGATGGATGTCCCCTCTCAAGAAAACAGAAAAAAAATTCACCCCTCCTTTGCCTTTTTGTTCAACTCAGGTCCTCAAAGAATTGGATGATACCCTCCCACATTGGTGAAGGCAGATCTCTTAACCAAGTCTATTGAATCAAATACTAATCTCTTCCTGAAACACATCACAGACACACACAGAAATACTCTTTTACCAGTTATCTGGGTATCCCTTAGCCCAGTAAAGTTTCTGAAAAGATTCTGAAATCAGATGCTCCTTTTCCTAGACCAGACACTGGAAGTAGCCCACCTTGTTTTCACTGTTCTCCCTTCTTTATAACCACCAAATTAGAGAGCTAACCAATATCCACACTGTAGCCAAAGCAGGTCAAAGTATTACTTTCTTCCACTCCTAGTCCTCTGTTAAGAAGGAGAAGGAAAGGAAAAAACATTTGTGCAAAAACTATAATAGATGTTGTGTGTACTTTATTTTACTTAGCAAATATATAGGAGAGAAATCTTCAGGAATTCTAATTGTTTAAGATTATTCTATAGGATTAGAATCAAAATACTAGTCATTTCCTTAAGTTTTAAAGTTAGAACTTTGGCTTTAAAAGTTAGACTTATACTTTCTCAACAATAATGATCTCTACCTCCATAACACCTCTACAAAGCCTGTGATGTATATTTTTTTATATCTTTATTGGAGTATAACTGCTTTACAGTGTTGTGTTAGTGTCTGCTGTACAACAAAGTGAACCAGCTATATGTATACATATATCCCCATATCCCCTCCCTCTTGAGCCTCCCTCCCTATCCCACCCCTCTAGGTGGTCACAACGC
>RJWK010026563.1:0-26963 GCA_004363435.1 Platanista minor | reverse complement strand
GGGATCTTCCCGGACCGGGGCACGAACCTGTGTCTCCTGCATCGGCAGGCGGACTCTCAACCACTGCGCCACCAGGGGAGCCCCCATCATCTTTTTTTAAGGGGGTATAATATGGGGACTTGTACATCAATAACTTATTCATGTCTACAAAATGACAGCTAACACACACAGCACTTGCTGTATGTCAGGCATTTTTCTAAATATTACAAGTTTTTACATATACTAACTCCTTTAAGCATCAAAACAACTCTATGAAATAGGGACTTTCCATTATTATGCCTGTTTGCAAAGCCGAAGAAACAGCAGCACAGAAAGATTAAGGAACTTGCCCAAGGTCACACAGTTAATAAAGCCGGAGTAGGTTTCCAACCCAGACAGTGCATTTGCTCTTGTCTAATAAACTCTAATTTCACCAGCTCATTATTGACAAACATGAGCTGGCCCAAAGGTTTGCTGTTACAAACAATAAACATTCTTGTGTATTCATTTTACATAGTTATATAATTATCTCCATGAAATAAAGCACTGCAAGTAGAATTGATGAGTTAAAGAAAAAAATTTTAATTTAAATACATATTGCCAATTCAGATGCATCAAAAATGTCCAGAGTTTTTGAGTGTTTAATAAAGACAATGAGGAATTAGCATTCCTCAAAAATTATCAAAATAATATGTGTGTGGTTTTGCTTAGACATTTATATAAATGTATTAATATAGTAAATATATTAATATAACATAAATATATGTTATATAGGTAAGAAGTTAATAACAATGATTACCTACAGGTTTTAGAAGGCTAGGAACAAAGGGGAGTAGGGATAGGGTTGGAAGGCAACTTTTCAAAGCATACCTATATAGAAATGTGTGTATATTACACATTAATATATATATATATTAATATATATGTTAAACAATGTGACTGTCCTACCTATTCTAAAATTATATCTAAAATTATAATTGATCATACAACTCTAGAAATAGAAGAGACCCAAGAGATAACCCAGTCTAATCTCTTCATTTAATTTTACATAATTTAATGATCAAGCACTTCACCCTGTATAAACTTAATGCTAGATCTGTGAGGTCTTCTGATATCAAGCCACAGCTCCTCCTATTACAGTACTAGGTCCCAGTGAAAACATCCATTGATACATTCCAAAAGTTGAGTGCAATGCTAAGGTAAAATGCCATGCCCTCTTGCCCTATAAAACAGGAATCTCTATGACAAAGGACGGAAGATGCTGAGTTATTTGTACATACCTCTGTAAAACTGAAGAAGACGCCAATGCCACCAACAAATCTCAAAACTTCTCCTGCATATTTTCCTATTATTGGAGCACAGGGTGAGCACTGGTGACTGCTTTTCACACAGCTCTGTATCAATTTTCAAAAAAGAACTTTTATTTCAAGTACATTTATAATGAGCAGATTAAAAAAAAAAAAAACACCCACATAAAAATTACTGCCTGGAATATCATATCCAACTTGGGGCCATGGTTCTTTAGTAGTGTCCAAAATCGTAAGATGGCTCCTAAGATTCCCACCCCCAGGGTACATGCCCTGAATAACCACCCCTTGAGAGTGGATGGGATTTGTGAATATGATGGATGGTCCCTCCCATGTTTGTTGCATTACTGTCTGAATAAAATGAAGAGATTCTCACACTGACTTTGATGCCATATTGTGAGATGGCTGTATAGTTAAGACCTGACCAGCATCTAGGAACTTAAGAGACACCAGAAAGAAAATGGGACTTCAGTCCTACAACTACCAGAAGCTGAATTCGGCCAACAATAGCTTGGTAGAAGACCCCAAACCTGAGATGAGATTGTAGCCCTGGCCAATACCTTGACTTCATTCTGGTGAGATCCTGATAAGCAGAGGACCTAGCCAAGCTATACGCAGGCTCCTGACTTAGGGAAACTAAGACAATAAACGGGTGTTGTTTTAACCACTAAAATTGTGATAATGCATTATATAGCAATAGAAAACTAATAACCCACAAAAGAGGACACAGCGACAGGATGTCCAGCTCAGGGCTCAGCGACGGGGTAATAGGAGTTTCCCCAAAATATAAACACACGTAAACTTCCCAGGAGAGCTAAGATCCAAGCTCCAAGTCCATCCCCATAAGGGACTGGGTTGGACTTGGGAGGTCAGTGGTCTGGCCTGGGGCAACAGGATGGCTCTAACTGATCTATCGCTAGCTCAGCTCCCAGAGAGAAAGGGCATGAAGTTGTGATGGGGAAGAAGGGAGAGCAAAGAGGGTGGTTCCCTGTGTCCTCTACCCTGGGGATGTTTAGCTGGTTGAGAAGCCCAATTTAGTACAGACCACTCCCCTCCTACCACCCTGACAGGCTTCCAAACCAAGATATTTACTTGCTGATCTGCCGTTATTTCTCTTTCACAACTTGTTCGAGGAGGATCTGACTGGGAAGGAATTAGGGGCAAAGAACCAAAAGCACCCGTGTCTGGCTAGGCCCTGGAATATTCAGTATCCTCAGGATGGATATTTGAGAACAGACAATTGATACAATAGTGTACCCGCAATGTAAGGCTGGTATATAAAAAACACTTTAAAAGTACAATTCAGCATCAGAAAGTCCACTTCTTCCATGTTAGCCATTATTTACCTGTATGCAATACATCTCCAAAAAACATTTTATACTTTGTACTTACAGCCAGACAGGTGTCATTTGGGTTAAAACTTCGGAACCCACAGCAGTTTAAATTTCTCTGGATGTCATTTCGAGCACTTGCTGTATTGTTCCAACCAACTTCCAAAAGCTGACCCTAGAAAATGCATTTAAACATACATTAAAATGTGTCATCCCTGGGACTTCCCTGGCGGTCCAGTGGTTAAGACTTCGCCTTCCAAGGCAGGGGGTGCAGGTTCAATCCCTGGTCGGGGAGCTAAGATCCCACATGCCTCGTGGCCAAAAAAACAAAACATAAAACAGAAGCAATATTTTAACAAATTCAATAAAGACTTGAAAAATTGTCCACATCAAAAAAAAGCTTAAAAAAAAAAAAAAAGTGTCATCCCTGCATAAAATGTATAAAGCTGGAGCTTGCAACTCTTAAAACTGAGTGCACCTAACATAACACTCTTTATAAGAGCATCAAAACTTTTCAAAGCGTTACACTTCAATCTGCAACAAAAAGAAGGCGTGATTTCTATCCCAAAAATAAAAAGTCTTCATGTTCACATGCGATTTAAAAGAAGCACTTAGGTCAAAGGCCTAGTTTTCAGAGTGTAGCAAGACAAATTTTCCATTGCCCCAAAAGAGAGACTCCATATTCTTCAAACAAATTAGAGTTTGAAGAGAATAACTGCCAGAATGAAACCACAAACGTTCTGGAGCAAATGTTTCATTGCATAATAGTAGGGAAACACTGGGTGAACATCCATTAGCAGGAGCACTTTTTACCCAGTGAGGGCAAAATCCTACTTCAAGGATGCAGAAAATAGAAATACGTGGTGGTTTAGGGCTCTAAGCAGACCCACTAAAGCAATGAGGAACAAAAGACTTCAGCTATGTAGAGTGAAATGGCATTCTGAACAAGAAGAAATTATTTTATATTCCAATCATTCCTCCCCCTTTCTTCCTACATGTACTCTGTGGTATAATAAAGTAGAAAGAAAAAAAATCTTTGCTTACCTGTTGCTCCTGGTTCAGGGCTAAGCAAGCACATGATACGGAAAACTGGACAATAAATACAAGTAAGAGAATAATCATGTACTGAGAATCAAAGTTAAGGACATTTCTGGAAACTCTTAAAATAACATAAAACAGAGTTACTGACAACTTCACAACTCCCTAGAAGGAAGTCACCCAGAAAACAGGACAAATGGCACTTAGAGAAAGTGCAAGAAGAATACATGTAATTTTTATTTTGATAATACACTGTAGATATAATTATATAGAAAAATACTAACAACAATAATTATTTAAATGCTGATCTATTATAGAGAAAAGACTTGTGGTTGCCAGTGGGGAGGGGAGTGGGGAAGGATGGATTGGGAGTTTGGGATTAGCAGATGCAAACTGTTATACATAGGATGGATAAACAACAAAGTCCTACTGTATAGCACAGGGAACTATATTCAATATCCTGTGATAAACCATAATGGAAAAGAATATGAAAAGAATATCTATGTATAACTGAGTCACTTTGCTATACAGCAGAAATTAAACACAACATTGTAAATCAACTATACTTCAATAAATTATTAAAAATAAATAAAAGCTGATCTATTATAATTTCATTTAGATTAAAATAAAAATTCTTACATAGATAAAACAGGAAATAAGTAGAGATAAATGTATGTAAGCTTTCTTAATATCAACTCTTAAAAAAAATCATTGTGAAATTCTCAACCAAATATTAATGACTTGGAAAGGACATAGAAGTTACTGAATCAGTTCAATGTAACTGAATTTGCAACACATAAATAGGATGATACTGAACTTGCAGAATACATTCGTCATGATGTCAAAAGGAGAGAGAAATATGTAAACATACAATAACTTAACCCTAAGAAATGTTCCTAATGTTGGTTGGACAAATACACATAATGCTTGCCAGGAGTTGCTGTCTGGCAATTAATTTCCTAATGGTTATTTTAAATTAGTTGTAGTTATCACAGGAGTAATCAGTAAGATAAGAGCAAACCCAAGTGGGGTATAAATCCCACCTGTAAAAAAGGATACAAAAAAAAGCAACACCTGATGGTGTTTCACGGCTCCGATCAGCCCCACTAATGCAATCAGGAACAAGAAGATGCCCACTGCGATGACCACACCGACCACCCGGAGACTGGAAATCAGCCCGAAGCCGATGCCCCACGCTGCAATTCCAATTAGCAGCAGACTCACCAACTGCAAAAACAACCACAAAGGGTAGTGATGGGGAGAGAGGGGGAGGGAGAAGAAAGAGGGGAAAAGCGTCAATTTACGTATTAATATCAAGAACATTTTTCAGGCAGCTACTTAGTATCTTACAAATGATTGCTAACACTCAATACTAGAATACACACATGATCCCACAGATAGTATTGTCTTAACAAGTTATATTCATCCTTGGCCGTGTTTTTAAAACACAAACAATAATCTATAAAATTATTATGGAGCCTCAGAGGCCATCTGGCTTACTAAACCTAAACGATTTCTACTTAAGCTTTTGAAAAAATAGCGTATGTAAAACTTTTAGACACCAACACATCTCAGTCCGACATACTGGTTTCTTCACGTGGAAATCTCGTATCTTTCCTTCAAAGCCCGGGACTGTAACCTTCTCTGTACTGCCTTCCTAGTCCCCAGCAAACTAAATTCATCTCTCCATTCTCTAAGCAATCTCTGTTCTTCAAATATGGTTCCACTGTTCCCTTCAACACATTAACATTCTGTTTCCAAGCCTGTCTCTCCTAGGAGTCTCTGAGCAACTTAGAGACCCCATCTTTTCACTTCTCTTTATCCCCAGAACCTATCACAGAACCTCACCTTTGGAACAGTCAAAATATCTCACAATATTGTTGATGAAATGAATTGCTCTAGATATCACTGGCTATTCTGTGAGAATTCAAACATAGAGAGAGACTGCTAAAACTTTTAGGATGAAAAGAGTATAAGAGATTTTAGCTACTTAGAGTAAAAATGGCATTCTGAGCAAGAAATTATTTTACATCCCAATAATTTAATTTATATTCTTATAAAACAAAATCAAGTGTCAGAGGTAAAACACAGGCCTCAATCAGTCATTACCTGTAAAACTCAAAGTCACAGTTACTTCTTTAAAATAACACTTAAATAGCATACCATATAAAGATTATAATCAACTGATAGAAGATACAGCTTAAATAGGTATGGGGGGGAGCCGGGGTGGAGGGTGGAACAGGAAAGAGACAGTATCTTCGAGTCAATCGAGAATCAGCCATTTCCCGGAGCAAGTTGACAGCTTAATACCTTGTTGGGAGGAATCAAAGTATGTAAAATAAACTTTCTAGCACCATTTCAAGGCCTAATCAACTTTGTTTTGAGATACAAAATAAATCATCACTCACTCAAATGGTTCTTTACTCAAAAGTGTAATTTTGTATAAGGGAAGTCATTGTTTATCCGACAATGTTTAAATGCCTTGGTAGGTAAAACTTCTTATATGTATAGACATACAAGTAAAATGGCTAAATATGGACAAATACAGCAGCTATTTGTATTTTTATCCATTTATTATAAAGCAGCAAAACTTGAGAATGAAAGCAACTACCTGTAGCATGATAGGAACAAGTTATGGAGTTATATGGACTTGATGTTCTCCATTGAATTAGTACATAGAGGAAGTTTTTCTTTTTAGAGAGAGAAGAGGAAAAACTTCTCACAAATACTGCTACCGAGAAATTGGTCCTCCTAATTTTCTCAACAGCTTCTTCTCAGCAGATCTATTTGCTTCTGTCTCATTTTTATCAATTCACAGTCTTCTCACAACTTCAAACTATCTTGGATTGAGAAAAAGTCCTTAGGCCCATCACAAATGAGCTTATTGCTGACTTTGTTATACCTGAATATAACACATTTCCTTTCACGAGGTGTAAGAGGCAGAAGCCTGAAGGAGGTGTCAAGGAAAGAGAGGCAGATAATGCCAGAGGGGCCTCACCTCAGTGAGGGGAGAGAGCGATGCTTAGCATACTCAACAAACACTGAAGATGGTCCACAGTCTCAACACATCAGAGTAACTTGCTGTATCGGTCAGGGGTCTCCAGAGAAACAGAACCAATAGGATATATATTGAGAGAGAGTGAGAGAGAGAGAGGAGATTTAGTTGAAGGAACTGGCTGATGTAATTGTGGGGTCCACCAAGTCCAGAATATGTAGGACGGGATGACAGGTTGGAAATTCTGACACGATTTCAGTGATGCAGTCTTGAGACAGAATTCCTTCTCCTTTAGGAAACATAGTCTTTGCTCTTAATGCTTTCATATTTCATATCGTACATGAGGCCCATAATTACTTAAACTCCACTGAGTGTAAGTGTTAATCACAACTAAAAAATACCTTCAGAACAACATCTAGACGGATGCTTGAAAAAGCATCTTGGCATCACAGCCCAGCCAAGGTGACATATAAAATTAACCAACACGTGCCAGCTTCAAGTCCTGGGTGTGATGCCTATTTACTAACTTAATTAAATTCAGGGGCAGGACATTTACTCTATATTTCTTTGAGTCTTAGGGCCAAAAAGATCAGAAGCATGAATAATATGAAGCATAAAATTCTTCTAACCCATAGTTTTAAAGAATCCTTTGGGAATTGTACCAAATCCTTAACAACATTAATGAAATTCTTACCACGAGTTAAATATTCATCAACAAATGGTCGGTGCCCACTACACATGGAAGCCAGAGGCAAGCTACCCCTAAATACTGAAATTTAAATTCATATAATTTTCATGTGGAACAAAATATGTTCCTTTGATTTTTTTTTCAACCATTTAAAAATGTAAAACCACTCTTAGTTGGCAGGCTGTACAACAATAGTCAATGGAATGGATGTGGCCCATGGGCTGCAGCTTGCTGACTTTCATTCTAGAATTCAATGTAGGAGAGAATGAAAAACTACAATAGGACAAATCATTGCTAAGTCAGAGATTTTTATAAAGTGGGTCAGAGTAGACAACAATAATCAAAAATATCCAGATAAACAGAACACATCAAAGACTGCAAAGGAACCATAACAGAACACAAAGTAGGCTGAAAAATGACCCCAACTGAATATTACCGTATACAGCAAAAGAATGAATGCTATATCACATGGCAAAAGATGTGACTCAATTAAGGGTCTAAAAGGGACAAGCTTATCCTGGATTATCAGGCGCCCTCTAAGTGTCATCAAAAGTATCCTTCCGAGGGCTTCCCTGGTGCCGCAGTGGTTGGGAGTCGGCCTGCCGATGCAGGGGACGCGGGTTCGTGCCCCGGTTCGGGAAGATCCCACATGCCACGGAGCGGCTGGGCCCGTGAGCCATGGCCGCTGAGCCTGCGCGTCCAGAGCCTGTGCTCCACAACGGGAGAGGCCACAACAGTGAGAGGCCCGCGTACGGCAAAAAAAAAAAAAAAAAAAAAAGTATCCTTACGAGAGAGGAAGAGGGAGAGTAGAGACAGAGAGAGGAGACAGCAATATGAAGACAGAGGCAGAGGGTGATGTGACCGCAAGGCAAGGAATGCTGGCAGCCACCAGAAGACAGGAGAGGCAAAGTGGCCAGGAGGCAAGGAACAGATTCTCCCCTAGGGCCTTCAGAGGGAGTGCAACCCTGTCAACAACTTGATGGTGAACTTCTGGCCTCATGAACTGTTAGAATAGCTTTCTGCTGTTTTTAAGTCACCATGTTTGTGGTAATCTGTCAAAGCAGCCCACACAAAACAATTCTCCCATTTGGAGATGAACAAGTCAGGAATGCATGTTCCAGAAAGCTGCCTGATATTTTACCATCAACATAATCCCTACCATATAGATGGAGTGAATTATTCAGGTATCCCTGTCAGTATCGCCCCAGCAAACCAAATCCTTTATTTACAACAGCAGCATTTCAACAAAAGGAGAAAACTGCTCTCTGCTCTCTCAGCTACCCAACTTACAGGCTTATTAATAATGAGAATCTTTTCCCCTTTGAAAAATAATGTCTATAGGGCTTCCCTGGTGGCACAGTGGTTGAGAGTCCGCCTGCCGATGCAGGGGACACGGGTTCGTGCCCCGGTCCGGGAAGATTCCACATGCCGCAGAGAGGCTGGGCCCGTGAGCCATGGCCGCTGAGCCTGCGCGTCCGGAGCCTGTGTTCCGCAACGGGAGAGGCCACAACAGTGAGAGGCCGGCGTACCGCAAAAAATAAATAAATAAATAAATAAAATCAAGTAACTAAACAAACCAACAGTGTGGGCTTGATGAGATATGGAATTCTCGATCAGTAGGAAAAGAGCAGTCATTAATTAATAGCTCTTCAACAACTACCTTCCCATTTTGAAAAATAATAGTAGTAATCTCTACATCGTGCCATAGATTTAAAGCCTAAATATAAAAAGCAAAATTTTAACTTTTGGGGAAAAAAATACAGAAAGATATTTTGCCTTTGTGGTTAAAGAAACACTCTTAAACAAGACCCCCCAAAATCATGTGTAATACAAATATGTCATTTACTACATACAAAAAGTATTCAAGGGGCTTCCCTGGTGGTGCAGTGGTTGAGATCCGCCTGCCGATGCAGGGGACACGGGTTCGTGCCCCGGTCTGGGAAGATCCCACATGCCGCGGAGAGGCTGGGCCCGTGAGCCATGCCACTGAGCCTGCGTGTCCGGAGCCTGTGCTCCACAACGGGAGAGGCCACAACAGTGAGAGGTCCGCGTACATCAAAAAAAAAAAAAAAAAGGAAGTATTCAAAATGTTTTACATTTATTAACTAATTCAGTCTTCTCAACAACCCTAAGAGGTAGGTAGTACTATTGCCTCCATTTTCCAGACGGGGGAAGCTGTGCACAGAGATGTTAAGAAATTAGCTCAAGGTTACACAGCAAGGAAGGTATAGAACTGAGATATGAATCCATGTTCTAACCCACCAAACTATACCTCACATTAAAATTTTAAATTCTATATGATAAAAAAAAAACAGAAAAATGTCAGATATGCCTAGGACTAGAAGATATTTCCAGCACAGACATATATATTAAAGAACACTTACAAATCGATTTAAAAGGACAAAAAGCACACTGAAAAGTGGTCAAAGGTAATGAGAGGCAGTTCAATGAAGAAGAATCCAAAAGGCCAATAAACAAATAAGAGATGTTAAATCTCATTATATGTCAGGAAAGCAAAAATTAGAACAATGAGGTACTCATTATTGAACCTCAGAGTGGATCTCATATTCACTAGATTGGCAAACATTAAGCCTGATGACACGAGGATGCAGAGAACCTAGAACTCACATTCCAGTAGAAGTGTCAACTGTTGCAGGCACTTTACAGAACAATTTGGCAGCACCTCAAAAAGTTACAGATACTTGTCTTTTACTAACCCAGCAATTCTGCTTCTAGGTTAATATCCAAGAAAAATGCCCATGTCCCCAGCCAGACATACATGTAGCAGGATTTTACTGCAGCCTTGGTTGTAACAGTAAAAAATGTAAAACAACCTCAAACACCATGACTAGGGAATTCATGAACTCTGGTGTGATCACACAGTAGAATACAAGTGTTAATCTATTTCTATTAAATCTATAAATTCCAAACATGAAAATGAAACAAGTTGTATAAATATTGATAAAACAGACAATTTACATAAGTTTTCAAACACAAAAACAACACTTTAGGACTTCCCTGGTGGCGCAGTGGCTAAGAATCCACCTACCAATGAAGGGGACACGGGTTCGAGCCCTGGTCCCAGAAGATCCCACATGCCACGGAGCAACTAAGCCCGCGAGCCACAACTACTGAGCCCACATGCTGCAACTACTGAAGCCCACGCACCTAGAGCCCATGCTCTGCAACAAGAGAAGCCACCGCAATGAGAAGCCCGCGCACAGCAAGGAAGAGTAGTCCCCGCTCTCAGAAACCAGAGAAAGCCCACGCGCAGCAACAAAGACCCAACGCAGTCAAAAATAAATTAATTAATTATTTTTAAAAAAACAACAACAACAACACTATATATTCTCTGTGGTTGATTACCAGATCAAATTGTCATATATAAACATGCATAGAAATGACGTATGTTGATTTTAGGATAGTGAGTACGATACTTTTGGTGGGGATCGGGAAAGGGAACAGAGAGGGGCCCTTTAGCTGTACTATAACTTTGAACCTCTTAAAAAGAGACATAGCAAAACACTGGCATTTGTGAAATCAGGCTGTTGGGAGCACATGAGTACACCATATTACTTTCTGTGCATTTAAAGTATTTCCAAGTTCCAAGTAGCCTGAAGATGTAACAACCCTTTTCTTACTGGAACACCAATACTAAATTCTTCCGCTTTGCTTTCCTCTGTAAATCTGTCCAACTTGCCTCATCCAGCCTTTTTTCCCACAATTCCCCAAACATGGCTACTCACATCAAGATATTCTCATTTGTCTCTCAAATATTTCACATTAATTCCCAACTGTGCATCTCCAGGTACTGCCCACATTCTCCCCTACAATTTGCACCCACTTAAGAAACAGGAAGGCTTTCAAATGAAGGTGGTAGAGTCCTGAAGACAGTAGGCAGCAATTCACTGACTCTCCACTTGTTTATAACAGAAAGTGAAGCTCTAGGTCTCTCACACTTGGGTAGACTCACGTGTGCATCTTGACACCACCCTATCACCTCCTTCTGGTACCCGACTCCTAAATACACATTCTCATTTGTTAACATGGAAGAGAACATGATTTAACTGTCCAATCAAAACCAAATTTTGCATTTATTACCACAACAGAGAAACTGTCCAAACATAAACTTACTTAAGTGATTCGATTTTCTGATAAACCCCCAAAATATGTTTGGGTTTTTTTGTTTTTCTTTAAACATTTATTTATTTATGGCTGCGATGGGTCTTCATTGCTTCGTGCGGGCTTTCTCTAGTTGCGGTGAGCGGGGGCTACTCTTCGTTGCCGTGCGTGGGCTGCTCATTGCAGTGGCTTCTCTTGTTGCGGAGCACGGGCTCTAGGCATGCGGGCTTCAGTAGTTGTGGCACGCAGGCTCAGTAGTTGTGGCTCGCGGGCTCTAGAGTGCAGTCTCAGTAGTCGTGGCGCACAGGCTTAGTTGCTTGCGGTGTGTGGGATCTTGCCGGACCAGGGCTCGAACCCGTGTCCCCTGCATTAGCAAACGGCTTCTTAACCACTGTGCCACCAGGGAAGCCCTGTTTGGTTTTTTTAATAAAGCAAAATTGAAAACAACATAAATGTCTTTGGGTGTGACTGCTGTCTTTAACACACTGTAACAAAGATCCCCAAGTAGATCCCCAAGTACTCATAATTAACTTTTTTTTTTTTTTTTTTTTTTTTTGCGGTATGCGGGCCTCTCACTGTCGTGGCCTCTCCCATTGCGGAACACAGGCTCCGGACGCGCAGGCTCAGCGGCCATGGCTCACGGGCCCAGCCGCTCCACAGCATGTGGGATCTTCCCGGACCGGGGCACGAACCCGTGTCCCCTGCATCGGCAGGCAGACTCTCAACCACTGTGCCACTAGGGAAGCCCAACTTTTTAAATTAGAAACAACACCTAAACTTTTATGATATGCCTCTAACTAGATCTGATTATCAGTGTTTCTTTAACTTTTACTAAGAAGGAGCCTTTTAAAGATAATAATGAAGCAATTTATTTCTGAATAGTGGTAATTGTATGTTATGGTTGGTTTGTAATTTTGAAGAGAATGGGATTATGTGAAGTCTTCCAAATGAGTGATATAAAAATTATGGACTCCAATAAAATTCTAACTGTATAATTAAAAAGTCTGCTTGTAACTAGAACCTGGTAGACAAAAGAACTGCATGAATTTTTTGTTTAATAATAACAACAGTTTCCTTATGAGACCAATGGTAATAGAAAGTAAATTTAGACCTATGACAAATAGTTTCCTTCCTTTGGGAGACAGAAGGCTGACAAAAACAAATTATGGATCTGTTAACTTGTTGATAGTGACGTTTTTTATGAGCAGGAAGTGCCAACCTTTCCTGTTCTCTCTTTAAAACAAAGAAAAGTGAATCATACAAAAAAGAGCTTTTAAAAGAGACAGTACAAAAGCTAAAATTTATGAAAAGCCATGCCAAGGCAAGATTATAAAAGTGTCTACAACTGGTATTGCTTCCCCAAGCAAATCCTTAAAAAAGGAGATGGTGGCAAAACTACTAGTGCGCACATGGATAGATTCTTTTTTAAAACAATTTATTTATTTTTATTTTTGGCTGCATCGGGTCTTAGTTGCGTGGGATCTTTCATTGTGGCGCCCTGGCTTCTCTCTAGTTGAGGCTGCTCATGGGCTCAGTAGTAGCGGTGCATGGGCTTAGTTGCCCCGTGGCATGAGGGATCTTAGTTCCCTGACCAGGGATCGAACCCGCATCCCCTGCATTGGAAGGTGAATTCTTAACCACTGGACCGCCAGGGAAGTCCCATAGATTCTGATGAAGGAGAGCACTAGCGGCACAAAGCTATCTGACCAGTGACCTTAACCGAGTCCCTTCATTTTATAGGTGATAAATCAGAGCAGCAAAATGACATGCCCAATGACAGAGGCAGAACTGTGGCAACCTTTCTGTTTGGTGCATTTTTTTCTTCCTGTAGGACCATATCACAGTGCCTAGCAACATAGTTAAGTAATTTTTAACATCAAGATATAATAGTAAAGACAATATTATAATGCATAAGAAACTGTAGTTCTTGCTTCGTAGCCAGATTGATATAGGTTTGATTAGCACCTCCTTGACTTACTCCCTATGAGATCTGGTTGCACAGTCATGTATAAATGAACAATAAGGTCCTCACTCATACGACTTTGCTATTAGTTAACTACCAAGTCCTTACTTGTTCATTTTGTGCTTATTTTTCTTTTACCCGACCTAGAAAATTTGTCACATATGCCGACATTCATATACAAGCACACAGTGCATTGCCTGGAGTAGGGGAGCAAGAAATCCTAGTCGGGATGCACAGTCTTTATCTTTGAGATCACTCTAGCAAATAAAATTATTTAAAACTAATAAACATGTATTTACGCACTTTTTGAATCAATAACACACAATGCCACTCCAGAAGAAAGAAAAAAAATGTTGTGCGTAATGTTCTTTACAATCTAGCTTAAGTAGGTGTTGAAGCATTAAACCACTACAGTAGGCCCTTCAAATGATGGAGTTGCTAGAACATTCTAGAATTAGGAATAGACGATTCAAATTCCTACTCAGAGGACGAATGATCTCTGGAGGGGACATACAATGTTTTTACAACTCAGCATATACATTTCTTATAAAACCCATAACCATAGCGTCTCACTGGCCCCCTCCAACCACCGCCAGCAGCAATCATGGTTGTTCATCCTCCTACCCACAGTGATTGGTTCACGGGTTGGGTCCATAAACCAACAGTGTTAAATAGTATGTCCCATATGATCATACAGGAATATTGAAAGAGAAAAAAAGGGTTCCTCTGGGATAGCAAGCCATAAGGACAATTAAAATTGATTCTGCCAGTGGCCATCTTGCACATGGAAAGTTCTGGCCTCAAAAAGAATCTACACAGGGCTTCCCTGGTGGCGCAGTGGTTGAGAGTCCGCCTGCCGGTGCAGGGGACGCGGGTTCGTGCCCCGGTCCGGGAAGATCCCACGTGCCGCGGAGCGCCTGGGCCCGTGAGCCACGGCCGCTGAGCCTGCGTGTCCGGAGCCTGTGCTCCACAATGGGAGAGGCCACAACAGTGAGAGGCCTGCGTACCGCCAAAAAAAAAAAAACAATCTACGCAGAGGTAAGCTGGGCTGAGAAGTGGATAGAAGGAACAAGAGAGTTCTGACCTTTTCTGAGCCCCTTGATCCAGCCATACTTGAAGATCCAACTATTGAAGCTCCCAATTATATCCTTCTAAGAGTTTGTGCTATCTCGCCAACACATTCTTTTAAGTTCATTTATAACTTATAAACAATTCTGGTGAGTGCAAGCTTCATCTTGCAAGTGTTTATCGTAACATTTTTTTTTTTTTTTTTTTTTTTTTTTTTGCGGTACGCGGGCCTCTCGCTGCTGTGGCCTCTCCCATTGCGGAGCACAGGCTCCGGACACGCAGGCCCAGCGGCCACGGCTCACGGGCCCAGCCGCTCCGCGGCACGTGGGATCCTCCCGGACCGGGGCACGAACCCGCGTCCCCTGCACCGGCAGGCAGACTCTCAACCACTGCGCCACCAGGGAAGCCCTATCGTAACATTTCTAATACTTGCAAACTTGCAGTGGCCCTGTCTACCTTCCCCACTGTGACCACCTTCCCCACCTAGACTAACTCTGAATCCTTCGCCTTGTCAATGGGCTTTTACAAAATATGAGCACTCCCTTTTAGCCTAAAAGACCTCCCCGAAACTTTTTACTCTAAGGACCAAAGGAGAAGGGACTCAATGAGCCAGAGAAATGTCCTAGGCCATCTCCCTCCTGCAAACACCCTCCCCAGGCTTACCAAATTGAACTCCAGCCTCAATTTTACTGCTGAGCAGGTCAGTGGTTGCCTGCAAATTGGGAACAAAGGCTATGTGGCAGGAGAGAGGGGTTACAAAGGAGGATAAGGAAACTTTGGGGGTTGATATGTTCAAGGTCGTGAATGCAATGATGGGGTTCACAGGTGTATATATGTGTCACAACTTTATCAAATTTATACTTTAAATATGTGCAGCTTATTGTATGTCATTAATACCTCAATAGAACTATTCTAACACACACACACACACACACACACACACACACACACACACACACACACACAGCTTTATGAGGAAAAGCATTTTACCGCATTACCCTTCTTCCAGCAGGGAACAAATCCTAATGCCTAGAGTTGCAGATGTAATTGGGTAACAAAGAAGAAAGTCACATACCAAGGATGGTAGGGCAGGATATTTGGGACCTTGATAACATGCTTGCATTGTGCACCTTCTCTAGATTACCTACTTCTAGACATCTTGCTACATGAAAATAAAAGAGCTTACTATTTGAAGCAGCAGTAGCTGGGTTTCTCTTACCTGCAGCTGGACTCTATTCCTAATATGGTAGTCTTTGATGGTCTTTACTTAAAGCCAATAGATCAGGTCATTCCCATGCCGGCTATCTTTTGTTTCTAATCTCAGAATAAAGTCCAAATACCAGGCTGACAAATCCAAGAATGTGAAGGGCCTGGCTTACCTCTCAAGGTAACTCATTAGCCACTATTCCCCACCTCCAGTCATACTTTGAATTCTTCTCATGAGCACTCTACACTTTGAGTGCCATACAGTCAAAGCACATGTTGAGCTGATATTCCTAAAATGTGGCTACGTGCCTGGTACAGAAGAGGTACTCAAAACACACTGCAGACTGAAAGAGCTCATGATCTCACTCATTATGCTTTAGGGATAGGAAAATGCTTATTCCCTAACCTAATCAATATTTGGGGTGAAGAAATCCAGCCTAATGTGTTCCAGATTATTCTTTCTCTATATAACCTATAAAAGAGAGTTTCATTCTTTCACCAAATGTCCACCACATTGCAGAAACAACATGCAAAGAGAGACTTGAATCATTTCTAGAACAGCTACATTTTTTGAGCATCCAAATTCTACCAGGGTAAGTGAATTGCTTTGAGGACGAAAGAGGAACGTAGAATCTTTGGAAAAAGTGGATGTGATTCTGCAGTTAAATCATTCAAAAATGTTTTGTCAGCACTAAAGCAAGAGAGAAGACGTGATGATAGTGGAGGGTAAGAAACTTAAAACAGTAATAAGATTTAAACGGACTATACCACCAAAATGTAATGCAGCATCCACCTAAACATTAAAAACTAAGGCCCCAGACCTCTCCATGCTTCAACAGTCATAAGAGTAATTACACCTGACAATGAACTCTCCCTCTGAACTTCTGCCTAATGTGAAAAATTGAAGAACAATTCAGTGATTATGAAGCATGTGTTTCTCTGATACCAAACAATCTGGATGGAAACTTGAAAATTCTGTAAATAATCGGGACACTGCTAAATATCCAGACATTTAGTGTTGAAGCCAAGACCGCAGTTCTTCGTCTCATTGTCATTCCTCAAATGATACCAGGAAGGCTGATGAGCTGTTGTCACATATTTTTCTTCTCTGTGTTCTTGGTGCCAAGCAGATTGCTTTATACTTACAAGGCACAGAATACATAATATATAATACCTGCTGGAAAGAAATTATATAAAGAGAATCAAAAGTAAGGCATCCTGACTTGCCATTTTCTAAGGATAACTAGTTTCAGGTAGCACTCACAGCTGCCAACAAAGTTTCAACCCCACCCTACATCTTCCTTCTTTGGAGCAGTTTTGGGAGACAAGAAGTGGAATTATGGGCGAAACAGCCCTGCACTGCGTCCTTCATTCAATCAACTAAATGTCAACCATATGGCAAGGCTGTGCTGGGCCTTCAGGAAAGCCAGCATGATTGGGACACGGTCCTTACTGTTGAGGGACATATAGTCTATCATACGAGAAAATAAAAGGGTAATTGCTTTCTTCAGTGACTTCTTTATTGATCAACTTAAGAAATCATGTCTTAGTCCTCATCTTACTTAGCAGCATTTGCCACAGATGTTCAACTCTGCCTCCTTAAAATGATGTGCATTTGGCTTCTAAGACACCCGCCTCTACCAGGTTTTCCTCCTACCTGACAGGCCATTCCTTCTCAGGCTCCTCGGCTGGTTCCTCCTTCTCTCTGAAAACTGCTATTACAAGAGTGTCCTTGGTTCGGTTCACACATCAATGCTCTTCTCTACCTATCCTCACTAACTGGTTGATTTCATCTAGTAGTAATTCTAAATACCACTCTCTACATTGATGGCTCCCTGAATTTCAACCTCCAGCTATTCCTCTCCCCTGAACTCCACTGTCATTATACTACCTGCCATCTGACATCTCCACTTGGGTATCTGATTGGCATTGCATCTAATACCGAACCTCTTATTTTCCTTCCAAAGCCTGTTCAGCCCACAGTCTCCCCATTCCTGTTAATAGCAGATTCAGCAAGCCAGTTGTTTAGGCCATAAATCACAAGTAATCTGTGACTGGTCTCTCTCACGCCTCATTCTCATCCAGCAGGAAATTATGTTGGCACCACCTTCAAAATACACCCAAAATCTGACCACTTCTCTTACTTCCATTGCTATAATATTGGTCCAAACCTCCATCGTCTTTGCTTAAATTACTGCAGTAGCCTTACAGGTGATCTGTTTCTACTTTTGCCATCTATAATCTATTCTCAATTCAGGAGCCAGACAAACTTTTAAATGAAAATCAGGCCCAAAACCACCAATGGCTCCCCATTTCCCTTGGTGTAAAAGTTCAATTCCTTCAATCTGGGTCCCAGAAACTCTCTGACTCATTTCCAACCAGTCCACCCACCACTTGCTCACTCTGTCCCAGCCACAGGAGTCCTCTCTGTCCCTTGAGTAAATCAGAAATACTCCTTCAGGATCTTCTCAAAGGCCGTTCCCTCCACTGACTTTTTCCAGATGTCTGTCCTTCACCTCCTTCAAGTTTTTGTTCCACTGCTGTCTTACTGAGAAAGCTAATCCTGACCACCACACATAAAAATATGCCCTTATCCTGCCCCACCCCCCCCACTGCCCCACTGTGCTTCAGCCTTCTTACTCCATTTTTCTCCATAGCATTTTACCTTCTAACATGATGTATAACTTATTTGCTTATTTGCTTATCATCCACCTTCCCCCCCAAACGTAAGATCCATGAAAGCAGGACCTTTTGGTTTGTTTTGCTCACTGCTGCTGTTGCTTAATTAATATTATTGGAATGAATAAAAGAAAAATTATTGGGGTTCATCTTAACAATACATTTATGTTAGACTAATAATAATAAATTAGACTAATAATATAAAGAACCCTAGCCAACTATGATTCTAGTACAATTTTACGGAAAGCTGATTTGTTCACAGGAAAGGTTATAGGAAAACCTCAGATGCATAGGAGAGCTTGGCCAACAGTGGGAGAGAAAAGAGAAAAGAGTATTTCAAGAAACATATTAGATTCTACAGTAGACAGATAAAAGCAATTCCTATTTATTATTTTTAACCCAACGCTAATTTTCATGTCTTAAAATATTTGGCTGTCTTCTAGATTTAATTTTAATCAAATTATCCTGTTTATGCAAGCTTTCATTAGGTATGTTTTACCTCTGGTGAAAAGGGAGCAGCCAATTCTGCAAATTCCATTCAAGAAGTATTTTAGAGAGTATAAGCTCTGTGTTAAAAAAAAAAAAAAAATGCTACAAACCAAAGGATGCAACAAAGAGAAAGCTATGATCTCCACCAATAAAAGATGGATAGTCTAGCTGGGGAAAAAGCAAACACAAAGCAATCTATAGTATGGAGCATTGGTATGGTTAATGGCAAAGACAGAGTAAAATAAAATCTTACAACGCTGACTCTCAGCCCTCACTGTAATTTAGAATTAGCTAGGAAGATTTTAAAAAGGGTTTTTTTAACCAAAAAGTCACATGCCTCTCCCTCTCTCTGAATCCTGATTGAATTAGTCTGGGGTGGCACTCAAGTAGTAAGATTGATTCCCAAGTGAAAATTTAAGGAAACAATGCTTTCTGACTTAAGAAACGGGAGGCTTTATTTGAGTAGTTTTACAAAGACAGAGCATGGTATTATAGGTCAAGAGCAGAGGATCAGCAAAGACAGGCAACAAAAGGCAAAATGTCTGGGGAACCCTCTGTGGCTGAAATATATGAAGAGGTGCACATGGGAATAGCGCATGGTGAAATATCTTGAATGGCAGACTAAGGAATTTGGGTTTATTCTCTGAGAGTTTTCACCCACTATTACAAGTGCATTATTCATTTTACAGTGATAAGATAATATGGAGGAACAATTCAGGTGAAATGTGATAAGAAGGAAGACAACTAAACCTAGCCTGTCTTCACCAGCAATTCATATGTGTTTGAGGTGATGATGGCCCACTCTTAAACTACCTAAAACTGTATGCAAATTAAACCACTGAGATGTTCAAATCTCACTTTTCAAACGTAGGCTGAAATACAATTATTCCCCTAATAAATTTTCTTTCTTTGTAAAAGCCTCTTAATTATGTTGTTAAACTTTGTGAAAGAAAATAACCTCATTTCAAGTAAGAAATGACATAAATAGCACATTTCGGTAACTGTTTTAAAATCAAAAGTTGGGAAATTTCACAAACATATTTGGCACAAAGGCCAACTATAAACACCAGCTCAACAGCATCATGTGAAAATTCCAGGTTCTGTAAACAGTGAATCATTTTTAAATTCAAAATCCAAGTAAATATTCAGCAACCACTTAAATATTTTAAATTCATTCAGTAGTTTCAACAAGGGCCAAGAAATAACATAAGCCTAACCACACATTAAAATATTAAATAAGAATAATTTGAAAAATAATGATCATAATTTTGAAAAATGTCAAATACAATAATTTGAAGGCAATTACAAAAGTAGATTTTTTTCTTTGGCTGAAGTATTAGTGTTTTTCATTTATTTTGGAGTAGAAACTGAACAAAATTATACTTTTCCAGCCCTCTAATGACCAGAATAGGACTTTAAAAAATGTACAGGAGAATCGTTCCAAGTTTATACTCATCATACCTCAGTCAGTTTTTTCTTACAACTGAAAGATTAATATTACTGTTTTGAGGGTATGAACTCTTGCCCCCGTAGGCCTGCTTGAGTTAACACCAGCTTGTAAGTGTTAGAAATCCCAGTAGCTTGAAAACCTTTCCATTGTAACTTACAGGTTTATAATTCAGAAATTTAAAATAATTCAACTTTTTCCACGAAGCTGTAACAACTTGCTCTTTTTTCTATAGCACATCCAAAGCATTTATCCACATTCTCTCCTTTTATCCTAACAACTCCACGAGGGAAGAATGAAAAATATCATCACCAGTTTATACATGAAAAAACTGAAACTCAGATGGAGACGTTTGCCCAAGGTTAAATTCCAAGCAAGTTGTAAAGCTGGTATTCAAATTTAGGTTTTCTTCTGAAACCCAGCTGTTTTTCTCTCCATACACTGTACAGATTATATATATACACACATATACATATATATAATATTTACCTGCTATATGTTTTACCTATTTTAAGACAACCTCAATTTCAGAGATACCTAAAACGCAAATAAACATATGCCTTAGAATGAATGTAAATTGGTATAATTTTTGACTGCATGGAGATTTTTTCCCCAAAGCAACCCAAGATATAGAAAAAATATTGCAAAAAATCAACAGAAACAAACGTAGATTTTAGAAGAATAAATATAGAATAAGAAACAAAACTGAAACTTCTGAGTTATTTTCTGTTCCTTATGTTTTTTGGGGATTTTTTTTGCGGTACACGGGCCTCTCACTGCCGTGGCCTCTCCCGTCGCGGAGCACAGGCTCCGGACGCGCAGGCCCAGCGGCCATGGCCCCACGGGCCCAGCCGCTCCGCAGCACATGGGATCCCCCCGCACCGGGGCACGAACCCGCGCCCCCCGCATCGGCAGGCGGACCCTCAACAACTGCGCCACAAGGGAAGCCCTCCTTACGTTTTTAATTAAAACTATTCATACACACACACACACACACACACACACACACACACACATACATACATACATATAAACAGCAGTCGATTCCTAGAAGTCTTTTCTTCTCTGCTTAAGAAGCACAAGGAGACATATTCAAAACGTTACATATTTTAATATAACACTTATTTCATACCTCCTAAAATTCCCCACAAATCACTAGGAATAATTAAAGTTATTTTTCACTTTTTGTCAAAATACTTTCAATCAAAATTATTTTAAAATAAATGATTAAAAATAAAATAGACCGTTTTCCCAAAGCAGTTTTCACTTGTGTTTATATCCTGAACAGTATCAAAAAGACCAAGCTATTTCCACACTTCTCCAATTCAATCATACCTTCCTCTCCAACCCACAAAGATCTACCCTAGTTCTAAATTTTGTGGCACCTAAAGTCAGTCCTCCCCTTATATAGCATTAATTTTTCCACTCCATAAATCCCAACTAGATCCTGTCTTCACAGAGGAGGTACTTGCCTTTGTATGTGTTTATTATTTCCCACAGTTCTCAGCAGAATGCACACAGTAAGCAAATGTTTACTGACTGAAGAAAGCTCTTGAGATCATATGTAGAGAAGATAGTGAATTAAAAAGAGGCTTCATAAGGCATGTTAATTTAAAAGCCCAGTTTGGTTCACTGCTGTATTCCCAGACTGAGAACAGTGCCTTGCACATAGTAAACACACAATAAATATTTGTTGAGTGAAGAAACATTCAGTTTCTACAAATATAGGAAGTTCTAGAGCAAGTCACTTTCTTTTGTATAACATCATGAAAGTGCATAAAGAAACCGTAGCTTCTCCCTTTCCTCCTGTATCTATAAACTGTTGATATTCACTACACTAAGGTAAAGTTGTTCATTACTAGGGATTCTATTAATTAAAACAACCAAACCATAAACAACAACAAAAATCAGCCACGCCTTTGGCTAGTGATCAAAAATTCGTGACAAGTTCAGGGGATGTTCCATCCAACCTATTTTAATGACATGCTTTCTGGACTGGTCACGAATTCTGCCCTAATCTCAAGGTCATAAGCAGGCCACCTGAGCATATGGACAGTTAGGCTGCCCTAAGTTCCTCAAGAAAATGCTTCAAGGCAAGAGTGATGACTCAAAGCAGACCATGGCCTTTACACCTGCCACGCCCATATGCAATCCTGGCTTTACTAACACTTTTAGAAATAATCTCAGATCCAATCCCACAACTGTGAGCTTATTTCGGAGGCAGTGACCCAGGTGGGATTGGAACCTATAAAGGGTCCTCCTATTCATGCCTTAAAAAGAAATGTCTCCCAAGTCTTCAGCCTTAACCCTGCTCCCAACCACTTGACATTTCCCATCTTAAAATGTTGATGTGAAACCAGGGAAGATACAGAACCTAAATAATAGCAATGGCACATTTTCAGCATCTATTTAAGACCTGGTTCAACGTTTACCTTTCATCCATTTCCAGTTTAAACTGCTGAACTCATCTAAACTTGTTCACAATGTATAAGCAGTAGACACTAATTCATTTTAAGAAATATCCTTTTTCTAAAAAGCCTTAGGGCTTCCCTAGTGGTGCAGTGGTTAAGAATCCGCCTGCCAGTGCAGGGGACACGTGTTCGAGCCCTGGTCCCGAGCAACTAAGCCCGTGTGCCACAAGTACTGAAGCCCGCACGCCTAGAGCCCGTGCTCCGCAACAAGAGAAGCCACCGCAATGAGAAGCCCGCGCGCTGCACAAAGAGCAGCCCCTGCTCGCCGCAACTAGAGAAAGCCCGTGCGCAGCAACGAAGACCAAACGCAGCCAAAAATAAATAAGTAAATAAATAAATTTTAAAAAATAAATTAAAAGGTTTAGATTTAAAAGGGCCAACCATCTTTATAGTCCTGTGAATTTCCAATTCATTTTTACTACAGTGCTATTAAAATCAATAGAATACACTCTGAAGGTCAATAATTTAGAACAGATATAAAAGTCTTATATAATATGCTCCCTCAGAGTTACCTTCCTCTTTGCTTTCCTAATACGCAAGAGATACAAGTAGAAATGACATATCTCAAAAGCAACAGAACCAGATTGTAAAATAACTTGCCTTTAGAAAAAATACATATATACGGCATATTAATCTATATAGACCTCCTCAGTGACATAAGTATGCAACGCAGACATTCCACCGTGTGTAAGCAGATGCTATAAGGTTAAATGTCTGGCAAACAGGTAACTAAATCATGAGGGGGAGGGGCAGAAGTCAGAGCATAAAATGGGGAATGTGAAGTTCTAAACAGGCCATTCATGCTAATAAAAGAAAATACCTGGAGAATAATGGTCAGCTTTTACTTAATAAATAATCAATGTGATAGGCATGTTCAGGTGAGACAAAGGTGGATTCTCATCTGAAACTTGACATGGATCTCCGATTACAAGGACCTGAATCACCAGGTGGTCTAGAATTTTTCCCAAATCTAGGATTAGTGACATGTTGATTAGATTCCTACTAACTAGTCAGAAAGACATACTTTTTACAGGTTTATGTCTTGCTTTCAAAGCTTTGCAACCATGTTCACATACAATGGAACAGTAATGCTAAAAGGACCCAGCCTCTCCCTCCTGCTGGGGACCACAGGCAGACTCCGCACTCCGAGGATGTAACCTAAGCTTGCACAGATGGCCTAGCTCTCTGCTAATGCACAGGAGCTGGATTTGTTTTCAGGGTGGGTGCTGCAAAACAAACCCAGGTGTATTCATAGAACGAAGCAAGACTATGATGGAGGGATGATGACAGAAGATGAAGTTTCTTCCACATGGTAAAGAAGCCTGTGGAAAGATCTGGATCCCACAGCCTGGGTTCCACTTCTTGACTCGCCAACTATCAACTATGTAAAGTTATTAAAGCCCTTTCCGGTCTATTGTCTTACGTATAAAATTTAGACAATGCCCCTTGCCTCGGATGATTGTGAGAAAAAGGAAAGTGTATGTAAAATCTGGGACGTGGTAGGCAATCGGTAGATGGCAATCTACTCTCCCATCCTCCGGTTCACCCCGAATTGCCCCTCAAAAATTACAAACATACACTGCAGGGTTAAAACTGAAAAGCCCAAGCTGGTTGGCAGGGAAAGAAACAACCTGGGTGGAGGCTCGATTATTTACTGGAGAATTTAGCTTAAAATGGATTTAGGATATTGATAAGAGGGGAGATACATGGAAAAAGCATCAGGTATAAGCAAAACTCCCCCCCCCAACTCCCGCTCCCCGCAAAAAGACATCCCTTTATGTAAGCACGAAACAAACTTCGGAAGCTGAGGATATCCTGTGAACCTACACCGTGGCCTCAATTAAAATCACAGGCGCACGTAGAGCTAAATACGAAGCACACCATCCATATGCCGCCTTGTCAGTTTCAGATCACGCTATTTTTGCAAAACGGTCCTCAAACCCGAGGCGGCTCCCGCCTCCAAATCCGCCCCAGATGGGTTTGGGAGCCAAGAGCGAGTTGCAGAAGGTATAAGGATGGGAAAATGGAGAGGTCTGGTCAAATAACTGAAAAACAAGGCGGTGGGTGAGGGGGCGGGGTAGAGCAACGGGGAAGAGACGCGGCCAGTGAGCCAGAAAGACGACGGCTTCACAATGAAAGGAAGAGACTGCGACAGTCGCCGGCTCCTGGTCCCCGGCGGGGACGGATGGCGAGGCCGGGCGGGGGAGGCCAGAGCGTGGGAAGACAGAAAGGGGGTGCGGGATGAAGTGAGTCATTGGCCAGACAGGGAAGTCACGGAGCACCCGAGCAGGTGCAAAGCCCCCAGGCGGGGAGGAACGGGCTCGGGACACTCACGGTGTAGAGTAGGTTGAGCGCGCACAGGCAGTTCTTGGAACACGCGAAGCCCCCGCAAACCATCTTGGAGCCTGAGGTTCCCGGCAACTGCTGGTAAAGTCTGGCTCCGGCGGAGCCTCCAGGCAGCCTCTTTGTCCTTGCCTTCGGGGCCTGGCCGAGGCGACGCAGCAGCTGGGACGCGGTGGGGAGCCCGGGGCTTGGGGAGGGGCTGCAGTGCGCGGCGCGCCCGCAGCGATTGCTACCAGCTCTGGAACCTGCGGCCGCAGCAGCTGAAGACCAAGCCCGAGCCCGAGCCCCGCCCAGCACCCCCGCCTCGCCCCGCGCGCTGATTGGCCGCTGGCGGGGAACAAAGGTAGAAATATGCAAATAAATGCGTTCAGCTAGCTGGGATCCGGGAGGGGAGGGGAGGGGCGGGAAGAGGCGGGGCGGGGAGGGGAGGGGCGGGGAGGGGCGGGGCGGCCCCTGGGAGAGGGGGAAGGGGCGGAGGCCTTGAGGGAGAGGGCCTGAGGCCAGAGTGTGTGGCAGCGACCTCGCCGCGGGTTCCTGGGGAGCAGGTGAGGAGAAGAGGGCGGGACTCCACGGAGATCCACGCTGGCAGGGAGAAAGATGACAGCACCTCTCGGTTCTTGGCCCCAGCGGGTGACGTGGCACCATTTTGAATGAGATTTTCAAATTAAGCACCTGGCCTTGTTTGAATGAAGGAAAAAAGGAAGGAATGAAGCAATAAATGAATAAACGTGAACGATTTAAAAGAGAGAATGAAGTGGGGGAAAATGAAAGGCAGGAAATAAGTGAAAGAGTAAACGGAGAGATGAAATCTCAGCTTTTCTAAGAAAATAGGTAAGGTATATGGCCCATAATTGTGACTCTTGTCAGGTCAGAGGTATCCTACAGGGATTTGCAAAAATGCTGATAAACTTTACCATGCATGCAAAAGAAAATCAAGAGGATTTTTGTCTTCCAATCTTGCATTTCAATAAGCTGAGGGGTTTTTTCCCCACAAACAACTGTGAAAAATTTTAAAGGACACAGTCTCCACCTCTGTCAATTCATTATCACTTTGAGTGTCTATTATAGAAATGCTTCATGTATCCTCAGATTCCTCACCTATAAATTGGGATATTAACAGTATGTCAAGCGCTCTTTGCAGAGCTCCTGGCACAGTGTAAGGATTCAGCTAGTCCTTAATATACGTCAGCTAGTATTAATATATCTAACAGTTTTTGAAAACCTGCTGTGTTCCAAGCACTAAGCTAAGCCAATAAAGGTTTGGTTATTTCATGGTGCCTTCGACCAAAACAAGGTTCTTAGAGAGAAATATTCAGGTCCTTATATGAAACCTAAGGGTTCATGCTGAGTAAGTTATGTGATAGCAAATGATACTGTATATATTAAATAAAATATTGCAGCTGATAAAAATAATTTGTCTGCTTCCTCTTCTAATCTCTCTTTACCTTCCCAGACCCGAGTTCACCAAGAAAGCCACATTAATTCTTTAGCCTTGGTATTCCACATTAACCTTTTGTATACACCCAAATGAGTTCCTTTTTTTTTTTTTTTTAAAGACACCAATTGTACTTGAACATTTGTTACTTTTTATTATTTATTTAGTTATTTATTTATTTTTGGCTGTGTTGGGTCTTCGTTTCTATGTGAGGGCTTTCTCTAGTTGCAGCAAGCGGGGGCCACTCTTCATCGCGGTGCGCGGGCCTCTCACTATCGTGGCCTCTCTTGTTGCGGAGCACAGGCTCCAGACGCGCAGGCTCAGTAGTTGTGGCTCATGGGCCTAGTTGCTCCACGGCATGTGGGGTCTTCCCAGACCAGGGCTCGAACCCGTGTCCCCTGC
>RJWK010026562.1:0-26965 GCA_004363435.1 Platanista minor | reverse complement strand
GGGGGGGGGGGGGGGGAGACAGACAAGGAAATAGATTTTAGGTCAAGTCAGAGAAGAACCATGATAGAGCTGGTGCCATGGGAGCACTCCTTTGGGGCACTAATCCAGTTCACAGGTTGGGGAGGCTTCCAGGAGGAGTCGATGTCTAAACTTCAGAGATAAGACAGATGAGCAGAAGGTAGCCAGAGAAAGGGGCGATGGAGAGGAGAACATCAGGCAGGGGAACAGAATGTACAAAAGCCCAGAGGTGAGAGAATGAAAATGCTTTGGGGGAACCTTTTGTAAGGCACCATGGCTGGAGCGCATGGGTGGGCGGGGCAGTGATGAGAGATGAAGCTAGAGAGAAAGCGGCTGAGGCTAGATGATAATGGGCCTTGGATACCATGCCAAGGCCTTTGTACATAATTCTAGGGTAGTGAAGAGCCCTTGAAGTCTGAGCAAGAATTCTCTGATCACAGGGCGCTGAAAGATCTGGAGGGAGCAAGACTGGCAGAGAGTGTGAAAGATGATGACGGTCTGGATAAAGGAATAGCGGGGGATGGAGAGAGCTGGAGGCTCCAGGTCTTTTCCTGAGGTAGACGTTTTTAAGACTAGGGAATTGATTGGATGTCATGGGTGAAGGAGAGTATTCAAGGCTGACCCCTTGCCTTTTGGTTCAGGCAGCTGGGAGGGTAGTGGGGCCATTTATTTAGGGAATACAGAGGCTGAGCAGATTGGGGATTAGATCTAACTGGTTACAAGTATCAGAAACTGCTCCCAGCTGGCTTAAATGGAAATGCGTCATAAGTATACTGAGGTACCTTGGAAAGGGCCTGGAATCAGGAATTGGAGATCTGTCGGCGACCCACACAGCTTCTCTTTGCACATTTGATTCATTCTTCTTTGTCTGCAGACCAGTTTCCACTTCTTAACTTTTGTTGCAGGTGAAAGATGGCCACCCATACCTCCTTGGTGTTTAGTTCCTTCCTTTTAGTGATTGGCTCAGATTGACCTACAGTCTTAGTCCCAGTTCTCGTTTTTCCGGGGGAGAGAATATGACTGGTTTGGGTAAGCTCATCAGTCAGCTGCCGTCAGGGGACAGGGTAGTACCACATTTCTCTCTCCAGGTGCACTGCACAGTCAAATTGAGTCAGCTTTTGACTTACGTGAGGCATTAGGAATGATTCATAAAATGGAGAATCATCCTTTCCTGTTCCCTTCTTACTCTTCTTTTTCTGAACAGTGGTTTATTGTTGATTTTGCGGGCCTAGGGGATGCAGACTTCTAAAATTAGGATACCAAAAAAACAAAATTAGAAGAATAAGTTGGCTGTAAGAGTTTTCTGTCACACAATGTGCATTACAACACAAAGAGAAATTTTAGAGTTATCTGGATTAGTATTACCCATCCTTTTAGATTGTTCACCCAGGTAGTGGAAGACTTGAAGCTGTGAGATTGCCGGTTCACTAATTTTTTTTTTTTTTTTTTTGTGGTACGCAGGCCTCTCACTGCTGTGGCCTCTCCCGTTGCGGAGCACAGGCTCCGGACGTGCAGGCTCAGCGGCCATGGCTCACGGGCCCAGCCGCTCCGCGGCATGTGGGATCCTCCCGGACCGGGGTACGAACCCGCGTCCTCTCAACCACTGCGCCACCAGGGAAGCCCCAGTTCACTAATTTTGCTCATTTCTGTTAACCAAGTAATATAAGAACTGACTGCGGTGGATTTAGCTAAGATTTAGCCCTAGATAGAAAGGGAAGGAGGAGCACACTAACACCTGTGGGGCACTTGCATAGTGTCCGACACGGTGCTGGGCACTTCAGCGACTCTGTAAGCTAAGTGTTACCCCTAGTTTACAGGTGAGGAGATGGGAATTTAGAGAGCAGAGCTAAAATCACACAGTTTGGGAGAAGCAGAAGTCGTATTTGTACCCAGGTGTGTTCTGTTCCTATCACAGTGCCTACCAAAAAGATAGAAGAACCTTGAGCAACCAGAACTATGAAAGTGATACGATGAGCGGTGCAAAAGTGGGAGAGGAAATGATGTCCTAACTGAAGGGCAGATGTAAGAACATATTTGAGACCAAAGGGTAAAGAAGTTGATGAATCTAGCTAATTGGGATAACAGCAGAGAGGAGTGTAGAAGTGATTAGAGTTTGGAGCCTGGGGGTAGGAGAGTCTGCGCTTGGGCCCTGATTTTCTTCTTGGCTCCTGGCCCTGGCAACTAGTGATTGCTTTTTTGGAGAGGGAGTCTGTCAGAACCAGAGCCTGGAAAGATAAGAGGGAGGCTGCCACGGGGAATGGGGCTCTAATAGATTAGCAGATCCCACTGGGCCTGGCTTAATGGAAAATGTCTGTTTCCGTTCTTGCTCAGCAGTCTCTGGGTGTGTGTGTGTCTTGTCACTCTTGGCAGCTGGAACAGAGAGGACAGTGGTGGCCATTGAGGCTCAGGCTCTAATGAGGCCAAGAAGAAATACAATACTTTCTTCTTAAGAGACACAACCGGTTTGTGTCTCTAAAACCTGGGAATGCCTGTTCTGGCCCAGCGTACTTCTTCCAGCCCTGGGTGCTCCCGTATCTCTAGCTTCACCCTTCTTTCTGGGTCTAATGAAACAGACCCACTCAGATCACCATTTGCTGGTCTTTAGCATTCTCTAGGAATTGACTCCACAGCCTCCATTTAATATACTCCTGTGGAAAACAGTTTGGCAGGTCCTCAAAAAGTTAATTAGAATTACCACGTGATCCAGCAATTTCACTCCTAGGTGAAAAGAATTGAAAACGGACTCAGACAGATACTTGTATGCCAGTGTTCACAGCAGCACTACTCACAGTAGCCAAAAGGTGGCAACTGCGCAACAGCCCAGCTTATCAACAGATGAGTGGATAAACAAAAGTGTGGTATATACATTCAATGGAATATTATTCCGCCTTAAAAAGGAATGCAACCTGGTACGTGCTACAACATGGATGGACTTTGCAGACATCATGCTAAGTAAAATAAGCTAGACACAGAAGGACACCTATTGTATGATTCCATTTATATGAGCTACCTAGAGTAGGCAAATCCAGAGATAGAAAGTAGAGTAGAGGTTACTGGGGGCTGGGCAATAGGAAATTATTGTTCAGTAGGTACAGAGTTTCTATTTGGGATGATGAAAAAGTTCTGGAAATAGTGGTGATGGTTATACAATGTTGTGAATGTACTTACTGCCACTGAATTGTACATTTATAAATGGTTAAAATGATAGATTTTGTGTTATATGTGTTTTACCACGATAAGGGGGAAAAAACCCAGTATACACTCATGTGCCTCTCACCATCAAGGAAGTTCCTGTGTCTTAGTTACATACTGTATTTAGTCTAAGCCCATTGCTTCTAGCTGGTTCCTGATAGAAGCTGAATTAATTTTTCTTTTAAATGCTCAAAGACAGCTGTATCCCCCCCACCCCAGCCCCTACCCTTTGACTGGAGGATATACGGCACATCTCTTAGCTTTTGGCTTCTTTATCTCCTCCTTTTTGGTACTCTGAACCGAAGTTTATTTTTTTGTTTGAGGTATTTGGATAATTCCTTGCTGAGCTTTCCTTTTGCTTCCTGTTAGTTTTCATTCAGGCCGCCACATGCCCATAAGTATTTTGAGTGGCATCTAGACCTCTTTTCATAGTGAACCAGTGAGTTCTGTGTTTCCAACCTCTTTAGTTGGCTAAAGTTAGTTCAGGGGGCAAGAGGTGGTTCTCATTCTATTTCCTCAGCCTCCCAATGGCCCTGGACTTCCTCTGTGGCCCTGGGTTAGATTACTGAATGTCTCGGAGTCCTGTTTGTCAGCTTTAAGAGGTAAAGATTTATTTTTACCCCTCCCTCAAAGATGAATAGTCACGACTTAAGTGTTTAGGGGCTCAGCACATTTTTTTTTTTTTTTTTGCGGTACGTGGGCCTCTCCGGACGCGCAGGCTCAGCGGCCATGGCTCACGGGCCCAACTGCTTCGCGGCACGTGGGATCTTCCCAGACCGGGGCACAAACCCGTGTCCCCTGCATCGGCAGGCGGACTCTCAACCACTGCGCCACCAGGGAAGCCCTCAGCACATTTTTTTTGAGGGTCTAAGTGTTCTGTTTTAGGGAGTCTGTCATATTTTGTACCCATCTTGAGATGATTTATAATGGGGTTCAGTAGGTTAGTACAAAATGTTCAAAGAAGGATAAGTGTGAGTAGCCATACCAGTTCTCTAAATCCAGAATTAATAAGGTGTTCCTGACGTCTTTGTATAGTTTGTGTGTGTGTGTGTGTGTGTGTGTGTGTGTGTGTGTGTGTGCGCGCGCATGCGTGCGCGCGCGTGTGCTTTTAAACTTAGGTTGACAGTGTAATGGAAACAATCTGACATTTAAGGAAAAATTGAATTTTCTTCCCACAGCTGATCTGGCCTTCAATTCTATTAGCTGTGGGACAGTTTTGCCTACACTTTCAAAGTAGCCACTTTCTGTTTGTCACAGGATCTGAAAAATAAAAATATGCTTGTACAATTTTATAAACGTAATCATCTTAAACTTGATAAAATTTTATTTTCAGATTGTTTCCATTGGACGTATTGCCTTAGATGTTAAAGTTTAAACGTGCCTGGGGACTTCATGAAAACCTTGTATACCCCATAGTGAGGTGGCTCTTTGTGGTCTGCTGGAAAGGAGAAAAGTCTTCACAGTCAGAAGACAAGGGAAATGGTCAGTAGCCCCTGAGTCAGTGGGAGTTCGGAACAGAGAGAAAAGGTCAGAAATGCTTGGGTGTTTGGGGCTTAAGACTTATTCTTCGGTTGTGTTTGACATCTTGGCAGATCAGAGAGAATAGTAATCCTTGAACTCTGTTAAGAATTTTAGTTTATATACATTTTCATGGATAGTAGCTCATGCAGTCTTTAGAACAATGTTGTGACATGAATAAATACTATTGCTCACTGAGGCTTGGGGGGTTAAATGGCTCTTTGGGGATCCTCCCAGCCAATGTGTGGCAAAGCTGAGGTGCAAACCTGGATTTCTGATGTTGTGCCTTGTGCTCTCGGCTGTATCATGTGGGATCTAGTGGGATCTGATCAGTGTGGATCTCAGGTCTGGACACGCACAGCTCAGCTGCAAAAGTATGACAGGTGTTGCTGCAAAAGCATGGGAGCCTAAACTGATTGAGGTCCCGGTTCTGCCGTGTACTAGCAATTATTTAACCTCTCTGAGCCTTATTTTCCTTACCTATAAAGTTGAGATAATAATGCCTATCTTGAAATTTTATTCAGGATTGAATAAAAGCTTGTGAATACATTGCCTGACAACATAGTATCTACTCAGCAAATGACTCTCCTGTCCTTTACTGTCCTTTCTCTTACCCCCATATTTAAGTACTGAGACAGATTTCTCTTTTTTTTTAATATATATATATTTATTTATTTTGTTGATTCGTCTTTGGCTGTGTTGGGTCTTCACTGCTGCACACGGGCTTTCTCTAGTTGCGGCGAGTGGGAGCTACTTTTCGTTGCGGTGCGTGGGCTTCTCACTGCGGTGGCTTCTCATTGTGGTGGCTTCTCTTTGTTGGGGAGCACGGTCTCTAGGCGCGTGAGCTTCAGTAGTGTGGCACACGGGCTCAGTAGTTATGGCTTGTGGGCTGTAGAGCACAGGCTCAGTAGTTGTGGTGCACGGGTTTAGTTGCTCTGCTGCACGTGGGATCTTCCCGGACCAGGGCTCGAACCCGTGTCCCTTGCATTGGCAGGCAGATTCTTAACCATTGTGCCACCAGGGAAGTCCAAGACAGACTTCTCTTAACAGGTTTTTTTAATACTACAATTGACATCAGTCAGTAATTAAAATCATTGTGTACTGACTACTGTGAGGTAATATTGAACTGTAAGATAGGGCCTTGGCTGTCAGAGTAAAGGGAAGAATACGCACGTGAAAAATGTAACATTTACAGAGCAAGCACAAATGAATCATTGGTGGCATGATGCCACCCCAGACAAATGAATAACTTAGGGACACAGAGTGAAAAAGAGCAAGGTGAGCTTCTTCAGAAAGACTTTAGGAGTTTCGAGTCAGGAAGTACAGAGTGCAGACTGACAGGAGAGTGAGAGGTGTCAGTGATTCAGGTAGGGGAGAGGGAGTAATAAGGTGGGGGACTTACGTGAAAGAAAGCACAAATGGAGGATCAGCCAATTCTTTGAGGGGATGTTGGAACCACATTTGATGCCCTTATCTTTTTACTGCCTTTATTACAGTTATTTGGGTACTTGTCATTCTTCTTAACTGGACTGTAAGTTTCTTGAGGGCAAGGACTTTTTTCATGTCATAGCACACAAGAAAATCTTGGAAGCACAGTGGGGGAAGTGGGGAAGTGGTACAGGCTGTGCCTCTGGAAACCAGTGGGCCAGGACTCTACCTGCTCCAAGCCCTGCCTGATGCCCTGTGGGCTGAGTGGATCAGTATCATCATAGTACCTATAACCCAGCCATAGGACACCAGTTGGGAAGCTCTGTCTACGGTACCTGGCACAGTGTCTTGCATACAGTAGGTTCTGAGTAATGATGATCAAAAAGTCCTTGTAGCACACAAATCCAAAAAGGAACCTGTGGACTTCCCTGGCGGTCCAGTGGTTAAGACTCTGCGCTTCCACTGCAGAGGGTGTAGGTTCGGTCCCTGGTGGGGAAACTAAGATCCCACATGCCATGTGGTGTGGCCAAAAAAATAAATAAGTAAAAATAAAATAGAAGAAAAAAAAAAAAAAAAACCCAAAAGGAACTTGTAAGATATGAGGGTCAGTTGAGAAAGACAGGCAGAGGATTTGAGTTCTTTAGAATCTTGGAGATGAATAGGATCTTAGATTCTTGCCTAATCACCTTTATTTACAGATGCCCCAAACCAAGGTGCTAAGAACAAATGGAAAACTTTTAAGGTTCTCAGTCTGGATATTAATTTTTAAAAATACAGTGTGAAAGCTTGCTCTTCATATGCCTTGCATCTTTCTGATAGTTGGAGATGCTGAGGAACTGGTATTGAGCTAAAAGTTTAGACATTTTTAGTGTGAGCGCTTGTATTAGAAACAATCCTGATGAGTCAGAGCGGTAACACAGATGAGCTCCCTTATTGCTCCAAATTCTCACAGTCATCATTTGCTCGCCTTCTTCCTGGACACAAACAACTCGGTCTGGCAGACAATAGATCATACTTGGAGAGGGAATGGATTTCTCCAATGGTTTTGACCTTTAATACCTCATAGAAGAGTAGTTAACATACCACTTAATCCCACCGGAGTTCCCCAGCCCTGTGGTTATGTAGTCTATATAAGTGGTTTTAGAGGTGAAACTGAGATTGGGTGAGATTGTGGGCCAAATCCCATTCATCTTCTAGTGGACAGATTTATAGGAAGAAGAATGGGTGTAGCTTTTTCTTTCCACCAAAGACCGAATGGGAGGAAGTAGTCTTAATTTAAAGGACTAGAAATGGATGCTAAAAAGGCTGTGCAACAGGTCTGGAGGTATGGGAATGAGTGACCAGGGGTGGTCAACGCATACCTTGTTCTCTGAAGCTGTTTGAGAGCAGGAAGGAAGCTCTGCTTGTTTGGCTGGTTCTGGGGGATGCACCTCTCATACAGAGGAGGGGCTCGGACAGGGTGATGGCCCCTGTTGTCCAGTCCTTTATTTGTGCTTCATTTAATGTGAGTGCTTCTCCACTGTCCTTAAACAGTGAGGCCTTATTTCGTTTCTTTTTCTCTTAGTCAGATTCCGAGGAAGATGAACCCACAAAGAAGAAAACTGTCCTTCAGGTAAGCTTTGTGACGTAATAGAAGCCATTTCTTCTCTTCCCATATTGCTTCCTGAAAGGCGGGAAATTTCCAGGTCAGGCTTAGAGCAAATGCAAGTATTGGGCGACTGCCTGTTTGGGTGTATGGGTGTAGTTTTGTTTTCCTGATAACATCAGCCCTTGTGCTTCTCTACCCACTCCTCACTGTTCCCTGGCTTCAGCGCACTGGCGTCTCTCCTAGGGGACAGGCGTGGTAGGGAGATGAATTGGAACTCAATTTGATTCATTACATTTCAGGTAAAAGGATTATTTAGGAACGGTAGAATAAACAGATTGGTCAAAATGTTGTTATGGAACATCTGAGCTACTTTAAAATTATCCGTCTTCTTCTCCCTGTCTCATTTTTAACCTGGAAAAGGAACACTTAAATAGCACTTACCAGGCACTAAGTGCTGTACCGGTGTTTAACTGATTTAATCCTCCTAATAGTGCCTAAGTCATAGCGTTATTACCATCCCTGTGTTACATACAAGGAAAACGAGAGCTTAAGGAACTTGCCCAGGGTCAGACAACTAGGGGGGACAGAGCTGGGGTTCAGGCTGATGCAGTCTGACTGCAGAGTCCAAGCTTTTATCTGCTGCATTTGGCTGCTGCTCTGTCATCAGGACCAGAAGTCCTTAACCAGACAGTGTTGGGAGATGATCTCGCTGCTGTTTCCTGTTTCCCCTTGTCCCCGTGCCTTTATTCTGGCTCCCAGAAGTTTCTTCCTGTTTAGCTCCACACTCGGTGATTTATACACTCTTTTTTTTTTTTTTTTTTTAATTTATTTAATTTATTTTATTTTTTTATTTTGCGGTACGCGGGCCTCTCACTGTTGTGGCCTCTCCCGTTGCGGAGCACAGGCTCCGGACGCGCAGGCTCAGCGGCCATGGCTCACGGGCCCAGCCGCTCCGCGGCATGTGGGATCTTCCCGGACTGGGGCACAAACCCGCGTCCCCCGCGTCGGCAGGCAGACTCTCAACCACTGTGCCACCAGGGAAGCCCGATTTATACACTCTTTGACCTCATGTTGATTATATGCCTCAGGAAGAGCAAAAGCAGTTCTGCCGTGAGACTTCCCTGGGGGCATAGTGGTTAAGAATCTACCTGCCAGTGCAGGGGACACAGGTTCGACCCCTGGTCCCGGAAGATCCCACATGCCGCAGAGCAACTAAGCCCGTGCACCGCAACTACTGAGCCTGCACTCTAGGCCCTGTGAGCCACAACTCCTGGGGCCTGCGAGCCACAGCTGCTGAGGCCTGCACGCCTAGAGCCCATGCTCCGCAACAAGAGAACCCACCGCAATGAGAAACCCGTGCACCACAATGAAGAGTAGCCCCCGTTTGTCGCAACTAGAGAAAGCCAGCGAGCAGCAACGAAGACCCAATGCAGCCAAAAAAAAAAAAAAATCAAAAACAGTTCTGCCTTTATAAGGTTGCTGTCTCATGATTTAGGTATATGATGCTGAAGTTGCTCCTTCCCCTGACTCTGTTAAGGTGTCACTTCCACGGCTGGAAGGTGTTAGAAGGACAAAGTCATGTGAAAGTTAGAAAGATAACTAGTGAGAGTGATGTTGTGTCCACATTTGTAGTGGGTGATGGAGGAGGAATCATGGAAGGTGCTGACTTGCTGAGACTGAGTGAAGCCAGTTGTCCTCTGTTATCAGAATGGCTTCCTGGAGAACGTGGACTGGCAACTAAAGAGATGAGAGGACACTGGCTCAGAAGGCACCCCAGGAGTAAAAAGCAGTCTTCCAGATGGTAGGAAGAGATGAGTGCATAGAGAAACTCTGAGCTGTTAAGGCAGAGTATGGACCCAGCACTGCAAAGGGATGTAGCCATGATCCCAGATGTATCTGAGAAGTCAGATACTTTGAAGGTAGCCTGAGGATGTGCTCCACCTGCCACCTCAGTCTGCTTTTTTGGGCCGTACGCGGGCCTCTCACCGCTGTGGCCTCTCCCGTTGCGGAGCACAGGCTCCGGACGCGCAGGCTCAGTGGCCATGGCTCACGGGCCCAGCCGCTCTGCGGCATGTGGGATCTTCCCCGACCGGGGCACGAACCCGCGTCCCCTGCATCGGCAGGCGGACTCTCAACCACTGCGCCACCAGGGAAGCCCTCAGTCTGCTTTTGAACCTGAGTCTCTGGGGTCTACCAGGCTGAAATGACCCAAATCTGTGAACACAGACAGCAGGGAGAAGAGCCCATTTTCTGGATGAACAGTTCTGCCTGGCCTGCTTGACTCAGAAGTCTTATTTTACTCATTCTGGGCCTTTCTTGGCTGAGAGAGCTGAAGTACATGGGTACTCCAGGATGGTGACACAATCACCTTATTCCATTCTCCTTTTTCAGACTGATAACCTCCCTCAGCCCTGCAGTTAGGCCAAGCTGGCCCTGTAGCACATGGAAAGCAGAATCCCAGAGATTCTTATGAATAATAGCAACTCTGGTTGGGCTGAGGAACACTGGATAGGCTGAGCCAATGAGCTTACAAATTGATAAGTTAAATGCATGACTGGCGTAAGCAAGCTGAATGTACCCCATCTGTAGGGCTTTTCTTGGGTGGGGAAGGGAACTTTTGGCAGTATATATGAATTTCTTTTGGACATAGGCCTGCTCCTGCCTTTGAGTGGCAACCCAAAGGAAGCAGGGGGTAATCCCATGTTAAGAGGAACCTTTAGGACACAGAGGTTCAGCGATCAGCTGGAGAGAGCCCTGGGATTTTTGGGAAGAAGGATCATGGATTTGCCAAATGTATTTATCATATTTGCAAAAAAATCAGAGTCAGGGAAGGCTTTGTGGCAGAGGGAAGAGGAGCTGGGTTGAGATGGGTGAGGAAAGCAGGGATGGCATCTTACCTTGGGAGAAGTGGACAGCAGAGTGGCCTGAGGTAGGAGGAGTCAAGTCCAGTTTGGATGACGTTAGTGGGCCGAGGTTAGACGGAAACAGGGCTGGTAAGATTTTAGGCTAGAGCACATATCTGTAATGCTTGTTCTTAATGTCAGTAGTATGTATCATGACATCTCACTTGTCATTCTTCTTCCCTCCTTATCCAAACCTGGGCTCACCAGGGATCCAGTGAGGGGACTGGTTTGTCCGCCTTGCTTCCCCAACCTAAAAACCTGACTGTGAAAGAGACTAACAGGTTGCTCCTGCCCCATGCCTTCTCCCGGAAACCCTCGGATGGCTCCTCTGACACTAAGCCCTCCAGACAAGCTTCTAAGACCAAGCCTTCTTCTCTCGCCCCTGTTGTGGGCACCACAACCACCACTCCATCGCCCTCTGCTATCAAGGCTGCTGCCAAGAGTGCTGCCCTGCAGGTGACGAAGCAGATCACGCAGGAAGAGGACGATAGTGATGAGGAAGTAGCCCCTGAGAACTTCTTCTCCCTCCCTGAGAAGGCCGAGCCGCCTGGAGTTGAGCCATACCCTTACCCCATTCCCACTGTCCCTGAAGAGTTGCCTCCAGGCACGGAACCAGAGCCGGCCTTCCAGGACGATGCAGCCAATGCCCCCTTAGAGTTCAAGATGGCAGCAGGCTCAAGTGGGGCCCCTTGGATGCCTAAGCCTGGGGATGACTACAGCTACAATCAGTTCTCCACGTATGGCGATGCCAATGCCACTGGTGCTTACTATCAGGTGGGTGAGAGGCATGGAGGGCAGGCCAGGGAATGTTGGAGTATGGCTGTCAGGGAGAGCTTTGAGCCAGTGATAACGGCCTCTGTGGCATCACTTTGGGTGAATTAATGAATCTTCTGGTGTCTTGGTTTTCCTGTACCTTTCAGGCCTCAAAACATACTGCCTTTATGCTAAGTCTTGTAGTCTGATAGGTCGAAACACATAATTGACCCGTTTATTCTGAAAACAAAATGTCATTGTAGGAGCTGATGATAGGTATAGGGAGAAAGTGGAAGAGGAGCAGTCTCTAGTCTTAGAGATCCCAGGTAGCTTCTGCAGATGTGGGTGAGGAGGATAAGTGAACTGTGGCATAGACTCCTAGACATCAGTGAGTCCAAGAAGAGTTCTGGAGGTGGGGAGTGCTGAGGACTGCAAGGGAGAGGAGGGGCTGCGGAGGACAGGAGGGAATCTGGAGAGTCGAATGCAAAAGGGAATAAGGGGAATGGTGAAAGGCCTCGACTGAGTCACAGGAAGTTGAAGGGACTGAGGCAAGTCCCTGGAAAGAAGATGCTGGAGGACCATAGTTTGGGCAGAGATAGAGAATGGGGTTTGAGGGTGGTTTAGAGCTTGAATCTCAAACTATGTGAGTCTATTACTTAATTGCCTCTCTGAGTCTCAGATTTCTCAGCTCTAAAATGGGAAGAATACTAGCAACTTCAGGGTTGCTGGGTAGAATTACGTTGGTTTAGCGTGGTGCCTGGAACATAGCAACTGCTCAGTAAATGGTTATGATAACTTTTTATTCAAATGTTATTTGGAAGAGCTGTTTAAATTGTTCTCTGTGGCCTCAGAGAGTGAGAATATGTGAGGCCAGGTTGTAAATAGGTTTAAGAAAGACTTTTCCAGTGGTCAGAGTTCCCTGAGACGGAGAGGGCTCCCAGGAGTTCGGGGACTCACAGTAGTGGTGGAGGTAGAACAGAGGCCTCTGGCTGGTTCTGTGGCTGGCCAGCTGTAGGAAGTTTTCCTGCCAGCATGCGATGGTTTCAAGACTTCAGTCTTCTTCAGCCGCTGTGATTCTCTGAATGGTCAGTGTTAATCGTATCTACAGTCTAGGCAGTGGGCTTTGAGAGGACTCTGTTCTCATCAAAGACTTTGAAAACTATTTGCCGTTAAACCTTGTTGTATCCTGTAGGCTGATCAGCGACAATGCATCTCCCCTCAAGGTTGTTGGAAGGAAGGAGGAACATGAGTGTTTTGATCTCTTTAGCAGGAAAAAAAAAAAAAAAAAAAAAAAAATCTAAGAAACCACTAGCTTACATCCAGCAACTGAGTATCAGTTGGAATTCTGTACGCAGTTATAAACACTATTGAGGTAATCTGTGCAAATTAAAGCACTTTAAATACACTAGGGGGCCCTGCAATTTAAATATATGTTATTATCAATACTTTTAATGAAAATTAATTACTCTGACTTTTTATGTATTATTTTTAGTCAGAATTAAACCTTATTTTTCATATAGCTCACTATAAAATGAATGTTTTTAGAGGAGCATTGCTTGGAGTTCTGGGCAAAGCTGGAAGAATTAGGAAAAAGTGCAGGCAGGGAGGAAACAGTTTCTCAGCTCTGTGGCTGCCTGACTCGGCCACAGTAGGGGCCTTGCCCTTGCCTTCACCCCTCTTCCTCTAGGGTCCATAACAGCATCTGGACAGCTCACCTCTAAACGGGAATCATCAATTCCTGAACTAAAAATCTGGTAATGCAAACCTGGTTTGTTCCCAGCTTTGTAAATTCCATACCACCCTTGTAGTGGTTGATTTTTGTCCTAGATCTGCAGCCTCCCTGCCTGTTAGAGGCAAGCCCCTGTGTCCAGGGTGCTAGATAGGACGAGGAGCAGGAATGGCATGCCTCACACCCTCTCACCTCTGCTCACACTGGATTCTACTGGGGTCTTACGAGCAGGAGCAGGGCTGAGGCACAGTAGAGGTCAGGAGTGGGAACCACTCTTGGGAAGCGGCCAAGGGAGCAGGGGGTAAATTGAAGCCAGAGAGAACGTCTTTATTTCTTACCTCTCTTCCCTAAAAAATACATCTGTCTGGATGGTGCAGATGAGAAGAAAGTCTGGTTCTTGAGTTATAGGGTAGGTCCTTAGGATCTGTGCTTTTACTGGTCCATTTGAGGGTCTGTAGTGTGGGTGTGGGTGTCACCACTGCCTCTTTGATGAGGGTTTTCTTTGTCCCCTCTCCACTGTGCCCTCAGTTGGTGTGTTTTTTTCCCTCCTGGACTGCAGGATTATTACAGTGGTGGCTACTATCCCGCACAGGACCCGACTCTGGTCCCCCCACAGGAAATTGCCCCAGATGCCTCCTTCATCGATGACGAAGCAGTAAGTTAACAAAGCACAAGTGACCATCTTTGACCCCTGGACACCAGGTTTCAAATCTGAAGCTAAAGGAAATTCTTCCTTTTTTTTTAAAAACTCCATTCATTTAGGGTTAGGTTTGGCAACGTATAATTGAGAAACTTCAAGAAACACTGGCTTATGTAAGGGAAGTTAACTTTTTTCTTCATAAAAGAAGGCTAGAGGTAGGTAGGCGAAGGCTAGTTTGACAGCTCCACAGAGTTGTCAGGGATCCAGCCCCCTTCTGATCATTACTTTGCCCATCCCTAGGTTGTGGCCTTTATTCTTACGGTTAGTGATAAGAATAAGAATGTAGCTAAGTCCACTGCCATCATTACTGCATACCAGGCAGCAGAGTGGAGAAAGAAAGTCACCTCCCCTTTTGGGAGACTTCCTGAAAGTTCCTAAGAACACTTCCCCTTCTGTCTTAGTGACTAGAACCTGGTCACATGGCCCTATCTAGTTGCAAGGAAATGTAGTCTTTTCACTGGGTGGTAATATGCCTAGCCAAAGTGTTGCATTCATTCACACTAACGGAGACAGGGAGAGTGGATTTGGGGAGGGAGCAGCAGCCACAGTAAATAACCCTGTGTTTCACATCACTGTGTTCCCTGCTGCTGAGCTTTTTCCCAACTCAGCACAAGGGAAGATGAAAACCCCATGTTTTGCGGCCATCTGGTCATGTTCAGGAGATAAAGTACTCCATCTGTAGGGAGGTCACAGCCTATTAGGAGTGGGTTGGAGAAATAGGGGATTCTACCTCCTTGCATGCAAGTTCTTATAAAAATAATTTTCTTGGGCTTCCCTGGCGGCGCAGTGGTTGGGAGTCCGCCTGCCGATGCAGGGGACGCGGGCTAATGCCCCGGTCTGGGAAGATCCCACGTGCCGCGGAGCGGCTGGGCCCGTGAGCCATGGCCGCTGAGCCAGCGTGTCCGGAGCCTGTGCTCCGCAACGGGAGAGGACACAGCAGTGAGTGGCCCGCGTACCGCAAAAAAAAAAAAAAGAAAAAAAAAATTTTCTTCTCACCTTTTCACAGAAAGATATGCATCCCTCTGCAAACTTCTGCCTGTGGTTAATACTGTGCTCATCCACCTCCCTGTGTATGTCCTCCTTGCCAAGTTCCATAGTTAGGCCCTTTTTGTTTTGAGCAGCAGAGAGCTCATCCAGTGGCAAAAGTCAGCTTCTTATGGGTAGAGTGACCCCAGGAGGCCTTGCTAATGCTCAGACTACAACCTGGGTTTCATTGTAGGTTTCCGAGTGTTATTGAATTTATTTCCCCTTTGTGCTCGCACTCCTTCTAGGCACATCTCCTGGTGACTTGTGGTGTGATTTTTTTTTTTTTTTTTGAGGAGGAAAGAGTAGCAGTCTCCTAGAAAATTTGCCAGGTCTTTTTTTGAGGCTTCCTCTCTCCCCTTCTCTACGTTCTCCTTCTCTGATGTCTGGTCTGGTGTGCGGTCTGCTGATTTGGTGATACTGAACCAATGCGAAGGAACAGACGTGTTAAAAGAACCAATTTTTAGAAGAGAAATCCTAAATTTTTTTTTTTTGTACCCTTAATTTGAAAATAGTACGCAGTCCTTTTAGGCAGATACCATTTGTAAATAATTTGAATACAAATTCATATCAGTCATTCTCTGCACTCACTTTTGTTGGGGAATACATTTTTGGCCTTCCTTTCCCTGAGGCCAGGAGCACTTCTGAGAAGTAGCCTTTCACCTGGCTTTAAGGCCACTTGGTGGGTGGCATGGTGAAAGGACATACTGCATAGAGAGAATTAAGTGTGCAATGGAATTGGGGAGGCCCAAAACCATTCCATAAACTCTGGATCCTTGGTGACATCTCCTGACCCCCTACCCAGACCCCCGACTCCTGAATTTTTCTCCCCTTTTCCAGTTTAAGCGGCTGCAGGGCAAAAGGAACCGAGGGAGGGAGGAGATCAACTTTGTGGAGATCAAAGGTGATGACCAGCTCAGTGGGGCCCAGCAGTGGATGACCAAGTCATTGACAGAAGAGAAAACCATGAAGTCATTCAGCAAAGTAAGTGAGAAAGGTCTCGTGGGTGGCCAAAGCAAAATCTGGCCCCATACCCCATTGTTACTGTCCCAGCACCTTTAGCAAACACCTGTTCCCCTTGGTACTGGAGTGTACATCAAGCCTCCCAGATAGAGCTCCCGCCTTTCAGAATTTTGTAGCACTTTGCTCTCCATCTGGATGGTGGAGTCTGGTTACTACGATTGGATGGTTGAAACAGTTTCCTAACCTGTAGTTGGGAAGATCTCTGAGATGTGTGGCTCCTTCCCCGGCTGGACAGGATCCATGGCTGCTCTTCCTTCTCTCTGCAATCATATCCCGCTCTCCATCCTGTTAAGTTGGGACCTGGCACAGCACATCTGTGAGGTGTGGGCACAACAGAGCCTCAGAAGCCCTGGGGTCCTAGGTGCTGAGTGTACATGTCCTTCTCTCTCCTTTCTTTCCATTATTTATTGTAGCCAGCTGTAGTCTTTTCAGATGCTTTATTCCTCACATTTCCCACACCACACTCCTACCTTCTCTCTGCTAGTTTTCTTCAGTCAGTATGATGAACATCTCTTCACCTAGTAGCTGAGTACAGCAAATGTGGACATTTATGAGCCTGCCACAGGGGGGACAATGTGGGGAACCCTGGATTCTAGCCGAGCACCAGCAAGGCCAAGGTCGGGCATTTTATTCCCTTCTCTATCCATTTTCTTTGCTTTGTTCTGTGGCCACAGATGGCCATCTGCGCCCCAGCCATTTGTTTTAACTGAATGTTGGCGGCCATACAGGACAGAGCAAAGGATTGTGGTTAGATCAGCATAGATCCATCATTGTTTACTGGAAAAACCACTTAGGAGAGCATGCTCTGCTAACTGTGGGTCGAGAAGCATCATCACATAGTAATAGCTACTGTTGTCAGTGCTCACTGTGGGCCAGGAACGGAGCTGGATGTTTTATGTTTGTCATCTTTAACTGTCATATTAAGTGATATTAAATAGCATCAAGGAATTGGAGTTTGCTGTTTTCCCAGGTCTAAGGTTTTTTTCCCATCATCTCATTGTATTGAGCTAGATTGAAAAAAGAAGGAAAGATACAGTTCCTGTCCTTGAGGGGTTTACAGTGTAGTTGAGAAAAAGAGATTTAAGGACACTTGAGTGTAAATGATTATGGTGCAAATTGATTACATAAGTGCTGAGGAGACTCCAGAGAGGAGTTTTGGGAGTTGGGTGGGGCTGATTAGGAAGCTTCTAGTCTGAGACAAGACTGGCAGAGGACAGAAAAACCGCAGAATGAAAGCCCAGACCAATATAGACTTTGACAGTAAATCATTTGCATGAAAGTTTGGTTAGGGGTTCAGTGCAGTTACGGGTGGATGCTGGAAGACTGGAGAGAGGTGGGGTGATGGTGAAAATCTAATTCCAGGGAAGTTGTTCGTTGGCAGTTACTAGAATGAGGGACTGGGGTTTCAGCTAGAGGTGATTGATGGGAGAGAGCTTGGTAAGCAGTAGGTAGGAGATAGGCTAGACATCTGGCCTGACTGGGGAGAGGTGAACAGAGATGAAGAGGGCCTAAAGGGGAGATGGGCAGAGGGGGTGGTGAGAGGGTCTGGAGGGCGGGAGGAAAGGAGGGAGGAAGGTCTCCTGTACCCTGGCACTTCAGCTGTTTTAGACTGACTGCAGGCAGTAAAGCTGGTATCAAGTGCCCACTGTGGGCAGAACACCATGCTTGGTGCTGGGGGCGGGGTGGGGTTACTTACCAAAGACGTGCAGTAGAGAGTCCTGACCCCACAGGATTTCCAGTCTAATGGGGCTGCTAGCTGCCTATTTTAGGCAAGTAGTCTGAGCTTGGGATTTTTGCATACTGGCTTTAATAAAAATAACTGTAAATATACAGACATAAAAACAGCTCCAAGCTGACTTTTTCCCCCTAGGCTTTGGGCTGTGTATAGTTGGTTTCTTAATGCCCAACCTTGCCTCATTGGGGCACTTGAGAAACTTCCCCTTTTCTTTCAGTGGGTTAATGATTGTTTTCTTCCCTTGCAGAAGAAAGGTGAGCAGCCAACAGGCCAGCAGCGGCGGAAACACCAGATCACGTATCTGATTCATCAGGTAAGAGGGCTGAGGCCCCTGGCCTGCTAGGCAGGATCCCCGTAAACCTGGGGATTTGAAGGCTGAGATCTAGGCTAAGAAGCTTCCAGCAGGCACCCTCCCCAGTTCTCAATACGGCCACTAGGTGGGGATGTGTCCTTCAGAATTCTCCTACTGTGCATCAGTCTCACTTCAGATAAGACTCAAGTACAGGTGCTTGGAATAAACTCAGTACGTGAAAATTCAGATATTCAAAGCATAAAGGTAAGAGGGGAGTGAAGTGGTTTATCATAGGGTTCTTTCAAACAGCAAGTTGATCTGATAATTTTAAAAACTTTAGGGACTTACCTGGTTGCACAGTGGTTAAGAATCCGCCTGCCAATGCAGGGGACACGGGTTCAAGCCCTGGGCCGGGAAGATCTCACATGCCGCGGAGCAACTAAGCCCGTGCGCCACAACTACTGAGCCTACACTCTAGAGCCCGCGAGCCACAACTACTGAAGCCCGTGCGCCTAGAGCCCGCGCTCGGCAACAAGAGAAGCCACTGCAGTGAGAAGCCCGCCCACCGCAATGAAAACCCAATGCAGCCAATAAATAAATTTAAAAAATTAAAAAAAAAAACTTTAAAGAAAAATTGGTTCACCAACTTTTAGCAAAACATCCACCTCGTGGGGAAGTTGGTTTTATTTATGTTCTCCATTTCTGTGGCAGGAAACATCAGTGCAGATAATTCAAAATTACAGATAATCCAGAATATCTTCTGGAATTAGAATGTCTTGATATTTATTTGATAGGACCTGGCAGCTTTCAAATATTCACTGAATCACTAAATATCTTTTCGAGACCTACCTGTACTAAATGCTGTCAAGGGTACAGACAGGAATAAGACTCTTTCCTGGCCACTTCCCTGGGGAGTGTATATGCTGGTTGGTGATTTCGGTGGCAAAACTTGCTTTCGTTGTTCTTAATCATATTTTCACATTCCTTTTCAGGGACTCCTTTGTACCTTTACCCTGTCTTGTTGTTTGTAGGGAAAGAATTTGAGGGTAGGGTCTTTCAAAATTTTTTTAAATTTATTTTTATGTTTTAATTACTATTTTTTTTTTGCTCGCTGCTCCCCTGTAGGGTCTTTTTTAAAACCCAAACCCTTAGCACCCCACCCCATTCCAGGGGAAATGAGCAGGTATCAGCTAGCTTGTGGGAGTGGGGTTGAGGAGCCCCGTTTCTAGGGTGGTGCTTGTACCTTCCCAGAATGCAATGTAGAGCCAGTAGTTGTTGCGGTCAGAAGGACAAAGCTTTAATTCTAGTTCCTTCCAGTCAGTTTTTCACAGCTTCAGTTTATACTTTAAAGAGGTGTGGATTTCTAGGGTACCATATACACTGTATTCAACACAACAGCAAACTGTGGCTCCAGACTAAGTTATTCTTGGTTGGTGTCCTGTTTTGACCTGTCCAAGTCTTCGAGGCTGTCCTCTCCCACTTGGCTAGTTAGGTATCCAAGGTAACCAGTTGTCTTTCTTTCAGATGCCAAATTCAATTTCTCATTTGTCCATTTCCCACTTGAGCATCTCAGTTTTTTTTTGTTGTTTTTTTTTTTTGCGGTACGCGGGCCTCTCACTGTTGTGGCCTCTCCCGTTGCGGAGCGCAGGCTCCGGACGTGCAGGCTCAGCGGCCATGGGTCACGGGCCCAGCCGCTCCGCGGCATGTGAGATCTTCCCGGACCGGGGCACGAACCCGCGTCCCCCGCATCGGCAGGCGGACTCTCAACCACTGCGCCACCAGGGAAGCCCGAGCATCTCAGTTTTAATTCTAGCTGATGAAGGACCAGGATTCTTGAGTCTTTATTCTGCTTAAACCCTATTAGCTCCCCAAAGAGATGGTTTTTCTTTGCTCTCTCAGGGTCTTCCCCTTCTGCTTGAATAAGGGAAAATTAAATCTTGCAAGGGATTTGCTTTTTCCACGTAATTGTTTTGATGGGAGAAAGACTTTAAATTGGGAAGTGCACAGAGGCAAAAGAAAAATATTTCTCAGAACCTTAGTGTGACTCTCCCCTGCCCCCTCTTCCTTGCATAGGCTAAGGAGCGGGAGCTGGAACTGAAGAACACCTGGTCGGAGAACAAGCTCAGTCGCCGGCAGACCCAAGCCAAATATGGATTCTAGGGCTCTGGACCTGACTGCCCCCGGGATCTCCTGCTGCCCAGCTGGCCGGGCCCCCAGCTTCATCTCTGGGACCCTAGCTGTTCCAAGCCCAGGATCTTCCCTGAGGACCCAGCCCTCGCCTCTGCGAGAATGAACATATTTGATAGATTTTTCTTAACAAAAGTTAGAAAATTCAGCTCCTTTCTGTCTTGGAGCTAGCAAAGACTCAAGTGATGCCTCAGAAGGGGCTCTGAATTCATGGATGGGAGTTTTGCTCCCTGTTGGGTGTGATGAAATGTTGAACCCCTCCATCTTTTTTTTTTTTTTTTTTTTTTTAAACCAGGGATGGCTGTTGAAATAAAACATTCAGTCTGACAGACGCTGCCTGCCCTGACCCTTTCCTACTTTTCAGTGAGGTCTCTTGTGTTTGGACCCTTCTCAGTTGTTATCCTGTCCTTGGATCTCAATGTTTACTTTGCGTAAAGCAACCTCCAAACTGTCACGAGCTGCCTTTTGATTACTTTGCATCTTCTCTGAGTACTCACCACCTAAACTGGGGTCATGGCCGTCGAAGACTCTAGGAATTGTACCAACAATTTTTGTACGGGCCAGGGGCCTGTGATCCCAAATATGGAAAGTATTGCTGATCTCGGGTATCTCTGAAGACTGGGGGAAGTCAAGGGGATTGTTTCTGTGACATGAAAGAGTTGTTGGACATGAAAAAGTGGTGGAATGCCTGTCCCTAAAGATGAGTCAGATTGATACCGGTTGTCACCTACCTGGACTGGTTTGGAAGCTTTGCATAGAGCTTGGGGGCTAGACAGAGCTTGGAGATTTCTGGACTCATAGCTTTTTGCTTGAGAGGGAGGGGTAGGCTAGGTGGGTGGATGGATGGGGAAGGGGAGGTGGCAGGGTCTGTGACTTGAGTTAGCTGTAGGGCGCTGTGGTGCCCAGGAGCCACAAGATAGGTGGCATGATTCCTCCTCGGAGCAAGGTTCAAGTAGAGATGGACGATGCCGGGTATCGTTCACAGAGCAGCATGCAAATCCTACCGTAGACACTGCTGAAACCTGTTGGTGAGGGTACTGGGACTCCAGTAGGGCTTAACTGCAGTGGCTTCCTGCAGGAAGGGACTGTTAAACTCCTGCAAGAAGAAAGGCCTTAGATGCTAGGCAGAGCAACGTTAGCTGGACGAAGATGCCCGACTCCAGTCGTCGTAGGTTCTGAATGGGGAAAACGCTGGGAGGAATTGGTGTTTGACAGTCCTGGTGACCGGAAGGCTAAGGCCAGAGGGGCAGTTTGAAGAAGTGTGTGGTGGGGACTTGGGGACTAGAAGGAAGTGAGGAGTCTCACCATGCTTCTGGTCTTGGCGGCGGGGGGAACTTGAGGAGTCTGTTTCTCATTAAGTACAGAGGAGGGTTTCATCACTTACAGGAAAACCACCCGCATATCTGAAATCTGACCTACTTCAGGTTGGAGCCAGACAGGGCTCCTGCATCCCACAGGGACACTTGGGCCGTAGTTGTCCAAGTCAGCGCATCCAGCCAGCCTTGAGCGAGGAGCATTAGCCCGTACCACCACTCCCACCATCCACAGAGGCACTGAGGGCTGAGGTCGCCCCTCTGGGGTGTCATAGTGAAGTGAGGTGGTGAGGTAGGCTCAGCAGGGCCCCAAAGTCGGAGGTCCCATGGAGTCAAGTGCTGTTTCTGTTTTCAGTACACTATAGACGCAGCCCTGCCTTCCTGAGTTGCCACACTCCTGCTCTGGGTTGGGAGGCAAGGCGTGGTGGGCAGGGATTGTCCTGGTGTCTTCTGGGAACGGATAGTTAAGCCAGATATCTTTCAGCTTCCTCTTGCCTCCCACCTCTGGTTCTCTGGAGGTAGTATTAAGCCTTTTTTTTTTTTTTTTTTTTTTTTTGCGGTACGCGGGCCTCTCACTGTTGTGGCCTCTCCCGTTGTGGAGCACAGGCTCCGGACGCGCAGGCTCAGCGGCCACGGCTCACGGGCCCAGCCGCTCCGCGGCGTGTGGGATCCTCCCGGACCGGGGCACGAACCCGCGTCCCCTGCATCGGCAGGCGGACTCTCAACCACTGCGCCACCAGGGAAGCCCTAAGCCATTTTTTTTTTAAAGCCACTTTTTACTGCTACCAAAGATGACATTTTATTTGGTGGTTAGAATTTCCTGGTCACCAAGAGAAATACAAGTTAGAAAACGGACAGACTTTATTTGAGAGGGCTTCCTGAGGTAATAACCTCAAGTTCTGTCAAATACACAGGAAAGAGAAGACAGGGATGAGGGAGAGGGAAGGGAGGAATAAGGAATGATAACTTGGCTCAAATTGGCATGGCAGTAACAGCCAAGGGACGGGGTTGGAGGGGGCGGGAGGTGAAGGCCTTGGTCAGAAGTGGCTCCCAATGGCCCTAGAAGGCGTTGGAGGTGCCGGGGCAAAGCCCAAGTGTGCATTGCTGCATTGACCAGGGCAGAGGAGCTGAGGAAGGTGAGGTCCACAAGGAACAGGCTTAGGACGCAGGCTTAGGAACTGCACAGAGATGGCACAGCTGTCACAAAGGGGGTTTCAGCTCTGACCCTTGGGCAGGGACCTAGCCGGGTCTTCGCCCCAGCTGGGTGCTGAGCTTGCTGTCCAAGAAGCTGCAGTCTGTTGATGGGATGGTTGACGTTCTGTGGGGCCTGGGGAGGTGGCAAGGGTGCTGGAAGGCTTTGCTGTCTGCTCCCAACCTTCCTGCTCAGCTTTGTTTCCGGTGGGGACACATGTTCTAAGGCCAGTAGAGGTAGTTGGGGATGGGGCCTCAGTGGCGACTGGCCCCCAGTCCTCCTTAAGTGGGTCCATGGGGAATGATGTGCTATAGACTCGGGACAGCTGAGGTTGGGGGTTTAATAGCTTCTCAGCCCCCTGCCCCTGCCCTGGTCCCCTGAGCCAGAGTTACAGGGTACTTTACTGAGACTGTCTACTGCATTAGCTGAGGGAGCTGATAGGATAAAGGGGACAGCTTAAGGGAGACAGGAGCAGGAAAAAAAAGACTTCAGGGTCGGCCATGGTGCTGAAGGGGCTGGAACTGGAGGAAAAAGCTGGAACCTCCACTTGCAGCAATGCCTTCTGCAGGCTCTGAAGGGGATCTGGGGCTCGGGGTAGGAGACTCTTCTTTCTGACAGGGGGCTGAGCCAGAGAGAGCCCTCCCTAGTGGAAGCTGGAGGGATGGAATAACCACGGGGAGATTGAGTCAGCTGGGAAATGCCCTCCCCCTCCCCGACCCCGCCTCCCCACTCCCCGCCCGAGTGGTCTCTGCCGGGGCAGAGGGACCTGCTCAGCACAATCACCAGGCTCCCTTTCCTGTACTAGTTACTCAACTTCTCTATCCTGAGGTCTCACCGCAGCCCCAGGCCCCCGTGGGAGTGAAATCAGCAGGATGGTGCAGGGGTGCCTATGGCTGTGGTGGGGAGAAGGGAGGTTCCACCACCTTGGTCGTCAGGGCTGGGCCTGCAGCTGGAGCCCTCGGGAGGACCAGGGCCTGGGCCTTATCCTTTGGCCTGGGAGGGGCCTCACGGTATAAGGGGGCACATTGGACTGGGCTGACAAGATCTGGTCCTATCTCCGGCACCCTGTCACCTCCCCTCTCTAGATCCCAAGTTTCCGATTTGGTTGAACCAAGAAGTCAGTCACAAGGGGTCTGAAGTCCCTTCTAGTCCCAGCAGTCTGGCTCGGCCAAGCCCCTCACTGCCTGGTCTCATCGGCTCTGTACGGCAGCCCTGTGGGCAAATGAGGCATTATCTCCATTTCAAAGGAATGTAGGGAACAGTGGTGCAGAAAAAAGTCCCCCTGTTAAAGGCTGGGCAGCTTGTTAGCAAACAGCCGTAACAGGAACCCAGGGCTCCTTGACAATGCCGTCATCTGGATCCTCCCACCCACTTTGGGGAGTCCACCCCTAGCTGTGTGGAGCTGAAGAGGGAGGGGGAGATTCCCTGGGTCCTGCTCACCCCTTTCTAGCAGGCTTTGCTCCTTCAGAAACACCGAGTGGGTCCCTAGGCATTTCTGTCCCCTCCCCGAACCCGCCATCCTGTTCTATCCCGAAGTCTAAGGAAATCCCATCTTCTGACTCTGATTCCCAGCCCTTGCTGTACAGCAAGCCTCTCCTTTTCCTGCCTCCTCCCCTGCCACGAGGAACCAGCCATGAGGTGACTCCCTGAGTCTCATCTAAGACCTTTCTTGTGCTTTTTCAGCCTCCCCTCCCAAAGCCATCTGCTCCCCTCCCCTCCCCCCTCTCTTGCTCAGGAGGGAATTTAGACCTACAGACAGAAGGAAGTGGAACCCCACTCTGTTGACTCAGCAACCATATTTCTCCTCGAGCTGATGAGCACTAAGTGGAAAGGAGGGGAATTCACTAGTCACTGGAGCTGGCCCTGCACCAGGCTAGGGGGTGGCATAGTGGTGGCAGCACCTAGGCCTAGGGAATATGTCTTCAGGGAGGGGTCTGGGGGGCTTCTGTGATTCAGGCAAGTACCCAGGGCCCCTTGGCAGGAAGAGAGACCTCGATGGGCTCTGTTTGTCTTGACTGAATGAACTCTCATAGAAATGAGGGTAAGAACAGGCTGGGACCACAGGAGTACCCAGAAGCCCCCTGAGTGGCTTCTGGGGGCAGTCTATTCTGAGCCCTCAGGGCCATCCAGGCGCAGACACAGCCCTGCCTCAGGGAGCCTCCAGTCTGAGACAGAAATAAGACCCAAGGCAGATTCTTCTAGGTGGCTGAAGCTTAGAATGCGGAGCTCGGCCACAGAGGCAGGAAGATGGCCCTGAAGTGGGTCTGGGCAGACAGGAGGAAGCCTCATAAGAGGAACAGGGGAGGCCTAAGCCCAAGAGGCTGGGAGCTGCTGCAGTGCGGGGGTGGGTGGGGGGCTCCCCATCCTCCCAAGGGGCTCACAAACATAGGCTAACAATGCCCCCTCCCCCTCCCAGTCCTGTGTTTGGCAGGGGGTTGGGGAAGGAGGTGCAGGGGCTACCTTTCAACCACTCCCCTCCCTGCCCCTTTCTTTCCTGGCAACCCCCAGGTGATGTAGCCACCCCTCTGCCCCTGGCTAGCTGCCCAGCCCGCCCCAGTTAGGGAAAGAATACTTTTCAGAGAGAGGTCTGTGTCCCTTGCCTTTTGGTGTCTCCCTGCCCCTAGCCCATAGATCTGTGACCCTTACCCAGGAGTCTCTCAACCCCCGACCCTTCTCCCACCATTGCAATGGTCGTTCAACCACTTGCCTTCCACAATATGAGAGAGAGAGTCAGAAGGAGAGACAGAAGGAGCCTGGAGTACTTGAATCCCTGTTGGGGGAGGTGGTTGGCGATGATTTATTAGCCAGACAAGAATCAACAAACAAGTTCTAACATCTGTTCTCGCCAAACTGTTCCTCAGACAACAGCAGCATTGGACCAGGGCCCAGACTCAAAGGCTCAGAGGGCCGAGGAAATCAGACTCCAGGAGGAGAAACCAGGGCAGCGGGATGCAGCAGGGCCCTCCTAGTCCACTTCCTTAGAGGCAAGCACTGAGCCATTGGATTCTTGGAGACTCTTGGGAGGGAACCAATGGGTGTGTCCCTAAAAGGACGCAGACTCCACATTTGCTCCTCTGACCTCCAGGCTTCTTTGTGGGGGCCCAGACCAGTTAGGGGAACAGGGGTAACCTGGGATCTGGAGGAGGGGAACAAGCACCCGGGCCCACATGCGGCAGCACTCTGGAAAGCAGCCAGATTTCCTGAGGAAATCTCTGACATTTCCCGTGGTAAACCGTTAGTGGATGTGGGGTACGGAACAGAGCACTAAACAGGAAGCTGCGGTTCTAGTCCTTGACCTTGACTAAGCCACTATCCCTCTCTGGTTTTGTTTCCTTATCTGCACAGTGAGGGAGTCGAACTTGATCAGTAAGGGCAAAGGAGATGCTGCTCCTCTTCCTGCTCTCACCCGTGGCAGACATCACTAATCAATCACAGAGTTCTTTTCTGTGGAGTTCAGACGTGACCTTAACATTCTTTCCAATGCAGCGCTCTGGGTAGCCACAATGAATGGACTGGAGGTGGCATGCGAGGTGACACCTTTTTGCCATCTTTGCAGTGGATGACGGCTGAGGTCCTTTCCAGCTTTGATCATCTACAGTTTGTTCCATCCACATTTTCTGAGAAGGGCGCCTGGGTGTGTGTGAAGGTCTCTGGACCCGCTGTTCCAAGTTATCCCCACCCCACCCCAGCTCAGACTCAGCAGCTACTGAGGAGGCCCCAGGGGGAGCCACGTCTGACCTCTGTTCTGAAGCACCTGTCTAGAAAGGTTGTGGGGGAGGGTGTGCCCCCAGTGGGGTAGGGGCTTGTGGGGCACAGGAGGGCCTTGTTCAGCCACAGCGTTCTCAGAACGCAGTTGTTGGCCACCTGGATTCTGTAGAGAGAAGGATGGTCCCAGGTCACACCCTCTACTTTCTGCCTCCTAGGCTTCCCTGCAGCCTCAAGGGCCAAGACATCTGATCTTAACAGACACTGGCCTGCAGAGAGGAGGTCTAAACCTCTCTCATTCATTCAACAAACATTTCCTGAGCACTTGCTCTTTGCCAGGCACTGTGCTGGGTGCTCTGGAAGCAGAGATGAACAAGTCCCAGCCCCTGCCCTCAGGGAGCTCACACTCTGCTGGGGGAGAGGGGAGATGGGTGTCAACGATCAGGGAGCATGACAGGTGTGTATAAAGCCTCTGTGTGGACGGCCTCTGCGGCGAGGTCAGGGAAGTCTTTGCAGAGGAGGAGAAGGGCAAGCTGATCTTGAAGGATGATTGGAAGGTTGCCAGGCAGCAGGAGGGTGCACTGGCAGGAAGTAGCTATAGGCAGAGGGACTGGCACGTGCAAAACCTTGGGAGGTTTGAAACCACTTGGTGTGTTTGGAGAAATG
>RJWK010026561.1:0-26947 GCA_004363435.1 Platanista minor | reverse complement strand
AAACAACCTAAGTGTCCATCATCGGATGAATGGATAAAGAAGATGTGGCACATATATACAATGGAATATTACTCAGCCATAAAAAGAAACGAAATGGAGTTATTTGTCGTGAGGTGGATGGACCTAGATAGAGTCTGTCATACAGAGTGAAGTCAGAAAGAGAAAGACAAATACCATATGCTAACACATATATATAGAATCTAAGAAAAAATGAAATGTCGTGAAGAACCTAGGGGCAAGACAGGAATAAAGACACAGACCTACTAGAGAATGGACTTGAGGATATGCGGAGGGGGAGGGGTGAACTGTGACAAAGTGAGAGAGTGGCATGGACATATGTACACTACCAAACGTAAAATAGGTAGCTAGTGGGAAGCAGTCGCATAGCACAGGGAGATCGGTGCTTTGTGATCCCCTGGATGGGTGGGAGGGAGGGAGACGCAAGAGGGAGGAGATATGGGAACATATGTATATGTATAACTGATTCACTTTGTTATAAAGCAGAAACTAACACCATTGTAAAGCAATTATACTCCAATAAAGATGTAAATAAATAAATAAATAAATAAAGCTTTTTAGAAGGAAAAAAAAAAAATAGGATATGGAAGCAACCTTAGTGTCCATCCACAGACAAATGGATAAGAAAGATGTGGTACATATATCCTCTGCAATATTACTCAGCAACAAAAAAGAATGAAATAATGCCATTTCCAGAAACATGGATGGACCTAGAGATGATCATACTAAGTTGAAGTATGTCACGAAAAGACAAATATCATGTGTTATGACTGATACGTGGAATCTAAAAAAAAAAAATGATACAAATGGACTTACGAGGCAGAAACAGACTCGCAGACTTCAAAAACAAACTTATGGTTATGAAAGGGGAAAAGTGGGGGAGGGATAAATTAGGAGTTTGGGATTAACATTTACACACTTCTATATATAAAATAGATAATCAACAGGGACTTACTCTATAGAACAGAGAACTCTACTCAGTGTTCTGAAATAACCTATAATAGGGGAAAAAAAGTCTGAAAAAGAGTTTATATATATATGTATATCGGAATCACTTTGCTGTACATCTGAAACGAACACAACATTGTAAATCAACTATAATATAAAATTAAAATTTAGTTTACAAAAATGTCTCTACTGCCCAAAACTCTCTACAGATTCAATGCAGTCGCCATCAAAATTCCAATGGCATTTTTTCACGGAAATGGAACCAACAACTGTAAGATTTCTATGGAACCACAAGAGACCAGAGTAGCCAATGCAATCTTGGGAAAAAAGAGGCATCATGCTTCCATGATTTCAAACTATATTACCAAGTGATAGTAATGAAAATAATATGCTATTGGTATAAAAACACAAACATAGTTCAATGGAAGAGAGTAGAGAGCCCAGAAACCTACACATATATGGTCAATTTATGACAAAGATGCCAAGAATGTACAATGGGGAAAGCACTGTGTCTTCAGTAAATGGTAGTGGGAAATCTGGACAGCCACATGCAAAAGAATGAAGCTGGATCCTGATCTTACACCGCTCACAAAATTTAAGTCAAAATGGATCAAAGATTTGAATGTAAGACCTGAAGCCATAAAACCCCTAGAAGAAAACATAGGCAGTAAGCTTTTTGACATAGGTCTTGATCTTGATATTTTGATCTGACACCAAAAGCAAAGGCAACAGAGACAAATAAAAACAAGTGGTGTGACGTTAAACTAAAAATGTTCAGTGTGGCAAAGGAAACCATTAACAAAAAGACAATCTAATGAATAGGAAAAGTATGCATTACAAGTTATATATTTGATAATGGGTTAATGTCTAGAATAAAGAATTCATTAAAGAAAAAAGAAAGAATCCAATTTAAAAATGGCCAGAGAATTTTATAGATGTTTTTCTTAAAGAGGACATAGAGATGGCCAACAGGTACATTGAAAAGATGCTCAACATCAGTAATCATCAAGAATATGCAAATAAAAACCACAGTGAGATATCACCTCATACCTGTCAGAATGGCTGTCAGCAAAACGACAACAAATCACAAGTGTTTTCCAGGATGTAGAGAAATGGGAACCCTTGTGCACTCTTGGTGCGACTGTAAATTGGTCCAGACACTATGGAAAACAGGAGGTTCCTCAAAAATTTAAAAATAGAACTAGCTTTTGATCAAAATTCCACTTCTGGGTATTTATCCAAAGAAAACAAAAACACTAACTTCAAAAGGTATACACAGGGGATCCCCTGATGGCGCAGTGGTTGAGAGTCCACCTGCCGATTCAGGGGACGCGGGTTCGTGCCCCGGTCCGGGAAGATCCCACATGCCGCAGAGCGGCTGGGCCTGTGAGCCATGGCCGCTGACCCTGCACGTCTGGAGCCTGTGCTCCGCAATGGGAGAGGCCACAGCAGTGAGAGGCCAGCGTACAGCAAAAAAAGAAAGAAAGAAAGAAAAAAAGGTATACACACCTCTATGTTCAGTGCACCATTATTTACCATAGCCAAGATATGGAAGCAACCTAAATGTTCATCTATGGATGAATAGATACTGAAAATGTGGTGTGTGTGTGTGTGTGTGTGTGTGTGTGTGTATGAGGGTGGGAAATATTATTTAGTCATAAAAAATAATGAAATCTTGTCGTTTGTGACAACATGAATGAAAGAATTATGCTAAATAAGTCAGATAAAGAGAAACATTGATACTATATGATCTCACTCTGTGGAATCTAAAGAAAACAAACAAACACACATGACAAAAAAACCCCCAAGGTTATAGATACAGAGAACAGATTGATGGTGGTCAAAGGCAGGGGATTGGGGGTAGGGTGAAAAGGATGAAGGGGGTGAAAAGGTACAATCTTTTGCTTATGAAATGTCATGGGGGTGCAATGTACAGCATGGTCACTATTGTTAACACTGCACTGCATATTTGAAAATTGCTAGGAAAGTAGATTCTAAAATTTCTCATTAAAAAATTTTTTTGGAACCACATACGGTGATAAATCTTGACTAGCCTTATTGTTGTGATCATTTTGCAGTGCCTACAAATATCAAATCCTTATATTGTACGTCTGAAACGAATACATCAACTATACCTCAATAAAACTAACATGTAAAAAGCATACAACTAAAAGTTTCTCTCTCATTAGGTAATTGTGATGATGAATCTGTCAGACACATAGCATGTTGCCTATTAGTATCCATTACCTCTATTCTCAATTGTGTTGACAGCTGGATATGCTGAGCTGGAAAGAAATGAACTCAGAATGTGAGGATCCAAGTCTGATGTGATCAAGTGAGCTCTGATGTAATCAAGTGACCCCCATGTAATCAAGTGACCACATGTGATCAAGTGAGCCCTGATGTGATCAAGTGAGCCCATGTAATCAACGTGAGAGAAAGAATACAAGTCTTAAAGATGAAATTTCAAGTACCCAACCCCGGTAGGCCCAGCAAAATACCCTCCTGGCTGACCTCCAACTCCCGCCTCTTGTTTTCCCAGAATCTGGATATGCTGAGCTGAAAAGAAATGAACTCAGAATGTGAGGATCCAAGTCTGATTTCCCACTTTGACCCTCACCAGGGATCTGGCTCTCAATGAATTATTGAGATGCTCACTTAAATTATTGAAATGTCTATTTAAATATCTATTTGAAATAATAAAGCTTGTGTGGAAGCAGGTTATAAATTGCCGTGGGTATGAAACAGCCTACGGATTTGAGCCTTGAGAGGATGCCTGGCTTTAGGAGAATGGAACACGCAGGGGAATTTTACTGCATTGGCGGAGCTAGAATTTTACATCCGGGGACACATTTGACAGTCATTTGCAGGGGCTAGGACTAGGGTGAGAGGATAGGGGTCTTATTTGGGATGGAAAATTTAAGGGGTTCTGAAAACTCAGTAGTCAGAATAATATTTTAAGGCAATGTTTGTGAAGAGCAAAATGAATGCCAAGAAATCCATGATGAGCAAAATATCAAATTTGTAAGTGGGGACAGGGCTTGACAGGGCTGGGGTTGGAGTGAGGACACAGGGACAGGTCACGCAGATGCAGGAACACCTGTTTCGTCCTATCCTTTGGTGCTACTCCTTGTGCGGGTGATGGTCTGAGTGATGGTGAGGTGATTCCCTCAGGGATCAGCCAGGATTAACATCACACCACAGCCGAATCCAGTCACTGGTTCTAAGATAGTGGGATCCTGAATCCTTTATACTCATTGACATCCAAACTCAAGTGGGTGGTCTTCTGGGTTGAATCGTGTCCTGCAAAAAGCTATGTTAGTGTCCAAATCCCTGGTATGTAGGAATGTGAGCTTTTTTCGAAATAGGGTCTTTCCAAACTGATGTAATCGTCTTGAGCAGATGTAATCGTCATGAACAGAGGTGAATGGGGGGGGTGGAGGGCAGATGTGGGCAGATGTGTTGGGGGGATAAGATCAATGCGAGGTGAGCTCGCTAAGGTGGACCCTAATCCACTGTAACCGGTGTCCGCCAAGGGCCTGGCTTCGATTCCTGGTTGGGGAGCTAAGAGCTCGCAAGCCGCGCGGTGGGGAAAAAAAGGAAAAAAAACGGACACAGAGGGAAGACCATGTGAAGACGCAGGGGGAAGACCGCCTTGTGAAGTTAAAGGCAGAGGTTGGGGTGATGTGTGCACGAAAGCCAGGACTCCAGGGAACACTGACAACCAGCTCAAGCTCGAAGAGGCAAAGATGAGTCTCCTTTTCAGACTTCGGAAGGCAGGGTGGCCTGTCAACACCTTGATTTTGGACTTCCAGCCTCCAGGACTGGGTGATGACACGTGTGTGGTTTTAAATATGTTCAACATGTGGTACTTCTTACAGCATCCCCAGGAAACTAAGACATACTAAGCCTACCTCCATAGTTACGGCGGCTTTTCAAGAGGCTTCATGGGCTCCCTCTTCCACCAGTAAAATCTCCAAATGGAGAAACAGGCAACCCGTGAAACTCCGCATTTGCCCAAACACCGAAGCTTAAACATTACAGCACTCAACTAATGGGCTTTCCTTCTGTGTGTTATAACACAAAAAGAAATGTTTTTATGTTCTTTCCCGCAGAGTTTCCGTAACATTTGTTTTAGGATAACTAAGTAACCAATGTTTTTTTAGGTCAGTGGTCACAGGTTTGGTGAAACTTCAGCAAGTGAGACAGTCTTAAATAACATATAAGATTAAATACGCATAGAATAACATATGCTTATATAAATAAGCATATAAATAACTGCGCAAAAGCAATGGTGCAGCAGCAGTTACAACCGGCATATAAGGAGTAAAATGCTAATGAGGCATTTTCGTTTTAACTGTGACTTTTTAGCACCTAACGGAGAGCAAAGCAGGAAGCTTTTTTTTTTTTTTTTCCACAGAAATTCTATTTTTAGATAACCTTCAACGTGAAAATATATCCTTTCCTTTCCCGGGTACCTATTTTTAAGTCTCATTATGTCTCCCACACCTTCTGGGGGTGTTTCATGTGAAGTCTAGCTATTTCTAATATATGCAGCCCCCAACAGAAGACTGCATGGGGTCTCAGCCTAGGACTTCTGGATCCCAAGGGGCAGCTTTTTATTTTTTTGATTGTGGTACAAATATATATAAGTTTTTTTTATCACTTTCAACTGTTTGAAGAGTAGTTCCCTGGCCTCAACTACATTCCCATTGTTGGGCATCCGTCACCACCATCTATCTCCAGAGCTCATCAGGCAAAACTGAAACCCTATACTCATTAGGTATTCTGCCTCTTCCACCTCCCCCCGCCCCGCCCGCTGACTCTGCTTACGTATTTACCTGCTCTAGGTACCTCATATACGTGGTATCATACAATATTTCTCTTTGTGCCCGGTTTGTAGCACTTAGCATCATGTCCTCAAGGTTCATTCATATTGTAGCCTGTGTCAGAGTTTTTCCTTTTTAAGGCTGAGTCATATTCCACAGTGCCGACACACCGCACTTTTTATCCACTCATCCGTGGATGGACAGTTATACTGTTGCCCCCTTCTGGCTACTGTATATCATGCTATGAACATTTGTGCACAAATACCTGCTAGGTCTCCGACTTCACTTAGTTTGGGTAAATACTTGGAGGGAAATTGCTGGATTATAGGAAGACGCTGAATTTTTGGGAAAAGGTCATAAGGTAGCTCACTTTGCCCCGACTTTGGGCTTGAAGACAGTGTGTTCTTTTTAAGACAGTATTTAAATGGGATATTATTATTTAAGTTATGAGAGACATTTGTGGAGTTTAAAGTCTTTCATAACTGTTTTAGGTTCACAGCATAACTGAAGTGAAGGTGGAGAGATTTCCCAGACACCCACTGCCCCTACATATGAACAGCTTCCCCCATTATCCACACCCCAGGGTGGTACGTTTTTTTCAACCGATGGATCTACATGGACACATCATCATCACCCAAAGTCCATAGTTGACGTTAGGTTTCACTCTTGGTGTTTTATGTTCTATGGGTTTGAATATGTAACGACATGCACCCACCAGTATAATATCAGTAGTTTCACTACAAAAAATCCTATGCTTCATCTATTTATCCCTCTCCCACCGCAGGCAACTACTGATCTTTTTACTGTCTCCATAGTTTTTCCCTTTTCATAATTTCACCCACTTGGAATCATACAGAATGTAGCTTTTTCAGACTGGCTTCTTTCACTTAGTCAAACGCGCTTATGTTTCTTCCATGTCCTTTCATGGCTTGATGGTTCTTTTCTCTTTTTTTAGTGACAAATAATAGTCCATTATCCGGATGTACCACATTTTATTAATCAGTTCACCTACTGAAGGACATCTTGGTTGCTTGCAAGGTTGGGCAATTATGATTATAAAGATGCCACAAACATCCACATGCAAGTTTCTGTGTGCACGTAAGTTTTCAACTCCTTTGGGGAAATACCAAAGGAGTATTACTGCTGGATCGTACGGTAAGAGTACACTTACTTTTAAGAAACTGCCAAATTGTCCCCCAGAGTGGCTGTACCATTTTGCATTCCCACCAATGCGTTCCTGTGTCTCAACATCCTCACCAGCATTTCGTGTTGTCAAACAGTCGTTAACTGTGCAAATATCCTTGAAAAGATAGAGCCGAACAGAAGAGCCGTTATTACCTGCTTGTAAGACATCCAAACAGATGAGCGACAAGAGAAGAATCATCTACCAGCAACCTACAAAGAATGGACTATGGGGAAAACGCCCCATTGAGAGGACTAGCGGTTGAAGGACCCTGCTAGCCCAGGCTGATCTTGCAAGCAGGGAGCTAGTGAACCAAATCCCTAACTTCAAACTCCCTTCACCCTTTGAACGCCTGTCCGATCTCCTCCGTTGAACCCGCAGGGAACCCACAAGTCACAGGATCCCATTGATAAATCCAAGTCAGCTTCCTGGGCAGAGGAGAGGGTTGGGAAAGATGAAGATCCATGGCACATCTTGTGATACACACCACGATCCATCTCCACTTCTGTTGAGCCTCATGGACCTTCCAAGAGTATTTCAGTTTAGCAGAAGCATGAGAATTGACAAGAACTGAGTGTCAGGAGACCTAACTTCTTCCTTTCAGTCTCACAAGAAACAATTATTTGGTTGTTGCTTCTTACTCTGCTGTGTACAAATAAAATCGATCATGTACAGATACCTCCGTTCATACTAGCATCATTTCCCCTAGGAAAAATTCCTGAAAAAGACATTACTAAATAGGATGATTGCCAAATTACTTTCCACATGTGTTGTTCTAGTTTATATTCCCACCTGTTCTGAAAATATATAGGAGGCTTAATTGAAGCCCCACATCTACCTGCCAAAGACTTCTTCCAGTTTGAAGGAACAATAACTTATAGTTATTTTGAGAGCATAAGATAGCTCTAACTTCCCTTTACTTCAGTCCCCCAGGATGGTCCTGGTCTTCACAGAATAGCCGAGAAGAGAGGCCACCGGGATGTTATAAGTATGAGGCAGATATCTGCCCTCCATCCTGTGGTAGCCTACAGGGTGCTGTGGACATCGAATACAGCATGTATGTAACAGTTATTGGATTCACTGTCTGGGGTGGACGGTAGATACCCCAATCACGAGTATGACAGCATGGCCAGCAAGACAGAGAAGGAATAGAGGGCAGTGCTGGGCAACGATGCTGTGTTCTCAGATCCTGGGGCTCCGAGAACATCTGACCAGATGGGCTCTGCCCCCTGAGAGATGGGCCATAGGTAAATGAGCAGCACGGAACAGAGACAGGTAGCTAAGCATCAGACCATGGATCGAGACTGATGTGGCCCAATGATAACTAGTCAAAATCTATGGCTTGGTCATAGAAAAAAAGTCCAGTTAGTTTGACTAGCAAAGCAGCAGGGATATTTTAGTCTTCAACTAATTCATTGTATCTGACCAGCCAGCTGCAAGTGATATAGATTTGTTTGAACAGGATATAGAACCTTCTAACATGACAAGGGACAGGTGATTTTAGTTAGGAAAGACATGTTTAAAAAGCCCTTAGAACCAAAATAATTGGAAGACAAGAATGACGGACGCTGACAGTTAAAGGATGCCTCGGCACAGGATAAAGTATACAATCTTAGAGAAAGTATTAGTTTCTACCGAGTGCCTGATGAGCTTTGATAGTAAGGGGAATCCAATACAGTAAGTCCCCCCTACACATGAACAAGTTCCATTCTGAGAGAGTGTTTGTAAGTGTAGTTTGTTCGTAAGCCCAACAATGTTAGCCTAGGTACCCAATTAACACAATCGGCTATAGAGTACTGTACTGTAATAGGTTTACAATACTTTTCACACAAATAACACATAAAAGACAAACGCACAAAAAAAATAAAGAAAACATTTTCAATCTTACACTACAGTACCTGGAAAAGCACAGCAGTCCAGTACAACAGCGGGCATCCAGGGGCTGACATCGAGGGAACAGGCAAGAAGGGTTACTGACTGGAGGAGGGAGAGGAGGTGGGAGATGGTAGGGCTGAAGCATCATCAGCAACAGGAGACTGAGGGCCAGCTGCAATTTCACTCACCCCTGACACTGATGGCACAGGTTCTGGTTCCTTGCTGGATTCCATTCTATCTATAAAGACACTGTACTACTGTACTCTGTACAGTACTGTAAAGTACACAAAAGCACAAGTACTTGTAGACGATGCACGCACGTGACAATGCATGCCAGACACGTGAACTAACTTACGTGACTGGATATGGGAATGCACATTCACAGCTTTGCAAGTTCGCAACTTGAAGGTTCTTATGTCAGGGACTTACTGTACCCCAGTGCAAGGATACGCTAGCTCAGATGTCTAGGGAAGTGGTAAATGCTCAAAGAAACCTGTGGTTGATTGAGGATGCCTTTCGGAAGTGTATAGCTGTCACACGTAGTTATGGAATATTCTAGGACAAGGCAGGCTCAAGGTCACCAGCTATCTTTCCAGATCAGATAGGCAATCCTGTATATCCCTTAACACCCAGCTTACATGGCATCGGGACAGTCAGAACATACAGATCCAGGTAGCCCCAGCCCGGTTTTGCTTCTTGCTGGCTGCCAGGAGCCTGAAGTCCTTCCAAGTTTAGTCCTAGCCTCTCCTAGTCTGAAGTATTCAGCGAAATTTCTTAAATTGTGCTTTCTTAGAAAGTTTTCCGTATTTTGTAAGTTTGGTGTGTTGAACACACAAAAAAGTACAATATAGACGAGTGAATTCCAGTAGCCAAAACATCTGGACACTTAGACTTGTTGAAATATTCACTGGCCCTTGACTTCAAAAACACTTCAAATATGACCCACTTATGCTGACATGTGTGGGGTTTTTTGGTGTTAAAGAGTGCTTAAAAATAATCAAGGATGCCTTCCAATGTGGAGTTAATAATTTATGAAGAGTTGGGCTTCCCTGGTGGCGCAGTGGTTGAGAGTCCGCCTGCCGATGCAGGGGACACGGGTTCGTGCCCCGGTCCGGAAAGATCCCACGTGCCGCGGAGCGGCTGGGCCCGTGAGCCATGGCTGCTGAACCTGCGCGTCTGGAGCCTGTGCTCCGCAACGGGGGAGTCCACAACAGTGAGAGGCCCGCGTACCGCAAAAAATAATAATAATAATAATAATTTATGAAGAGTTATTTGGCTTTATCTCGATTTTGCTGCATAACCTGGAGACTTCCATGTTGAGTGTTTTCACCTTTGCATGTACCTGCTTGTTTATCGTTTTTCCTCTCCAGGCTACAGAGTTCCACAGCAGTGAGAGCGGGGTGGAGAGGGCATGATTTCCTTTTTTAAATATGTCTTCTATCCCACTGATGTTTGTCTTTTGCCACGTGCTTACCTTTTTCTTCTGCTCTAAGTGTTTTGGGAGAATGTTGCAACATGATATTGGGAGAAAAATACCATCTGAAATTTAGAGTCCGAGCAGTTCACTAGATTTACTCATTGCTGTTTGACCAGTGGTGTTCACTCTTCATTTCTCAGTCCTCAAATTAGAAATGTCAGATTTGTATTAATACCATATGCCGTTAATACCATTGGGTTAAAGTCTTTAAGGTAATTGTTGGAAAGGGAAAAAAAAAAAAAGCAGGAAAGGACAAAACCCAGTATAGAATACACACATCTAAATCCAATACTGCGCCAAACTTGGAACAGAACCCCAAGTCCTATTTTAGTGAATATTAAGATATCTGTCGTTGAATCTGTTACCTAATGCATAAATAACCTCAGTCTGGGGAGGAAGTTCAAAAGCCACTGATACAAGATATATCTATACTGATAAATGGTTATCAGTAGCCAAAAAGCTGAATTCCTTGCCCAATTTGCTGTAGCCTAGACATCAGAATAGGGGATTTTGAGCCAAATTCAACCTAAGGAGGTATCTGAAACATCTGACAACTTTTCAAGGTATCTGTTATCTCACTCAGGGTGAGGATGAATCCCTTAGAGTTCTGGCTTCTGAAAAGTCAAAAGATCCAGCAGCACTAGGTGAGGCACTTACGTGGTGACAGTCAGCTGGATCTCCTTAGCTGCTGCCCTTTTGAGACAAGCCACATGCTCTGTCATTCACTACAGTCCTCACTCCTCTCTATTGGCATCCCTGGCCCACTTCCCTTTTTCATATCACTTGCCACTGCAGGTATTTGAATTAGTCATGCACTGTCCTATGCAGACAGGACCTCAAGGTTTCTGCTGCTCCTATGCATGGGGACCCTTAGCCCCTATCGGCCCAGATCACCCTGCACCCCTTTTCCTACCACTTCGGTTGGAGCAAGTATCTCCTATCTGTTTGGTTTAGACGAGCAGTCTAACTCCCAGGCTGAGAGTTAGACCCTGATATGCAGAGAAAAAGGGGCCAGAAAGAGAAAGAAACCAGTCCGGGTCAACATATTCAAAGCTGTGCCTGGTCTAAGACCCAGAAGATTTGCTTTGGGAATCTGCTCAGAGGACCAAGAGACAGTGAGGAAATCTTCCTAGAATAAATACTAGGCATCTCTAGCGTGGCTGCTCCGTGGATTCATGGCTTAATCTTAACAGCATGTTCGTCACCAGGGAGTGTTCCGTAGTCTTCCATCCCAGCCTGCACGAGAGCTCTCACTAGGGCAGAAACCGCACCCAGCAGGGTTAAGAAGCCAGCCGTAAGAACAGTCTGAAAGACGGTGAAGTTTGACATTTGTCACTTTAGTTTTTATGTTCGACTTTGGGATCCAACAAGAGGATTGAGGAAGGGAACCACACATCGAACAGACATCTGGTGACTGGGTTGCCTGTTGGTGCTTTCAGCCAGCCTCCAGGATATGAGGCGAGGATCAATCTCTGCATAAAGAAACCTTTTTATTTTCCGTGATCAAAAATTGCCTCATCCAGAAGGGCATCCAAGCCAGGGGGCCTTCAGAGTAAGGGATAAAGCCACTCCAGGCTGGCAGGAGGGTCACCTTAGCCATTTCTTCCCGCACCTTAGGAGAAGAAGGAAAACGAAGAGCTATTTTGACTGACAGAGGATGCCGCTGCGAACAAAGAATGTCACCTGCCACGAAGTTGGAGCCATTAAGCCCTCAGCCGCCCCACTGACTGTGCACCCCGAGGGGGTTCAGGATGGGGAAAGCAGGATGCCGGCCCCACATAGCTGAGGTACAAATCAAAGGAATGACTTCAGTGAACCCAGACTCTTGTATCTTCACATACGTACATAGAGAAGCATGAAAATCACTAACTTGAGATGTCTGTTTTTTTGTGTGATTAGCAGTAACCTTCTGATGTTAAACTACATGTGTTCCCCCAGCCCCCAGCAAAAACTTCTGTAAATCCCTGCTCCTTTCTTACCTTTTTAACACAGAACCTCAGAGCTATCTGAGAGGCTGTCTCCTGAACTACAGTCCTCAGTAAGGGGCCCCAAATACAACATAGCTCTCAACTCTCAGGTTGTGTGCACCCTCCATGCCCAACCCAGTCATACCACTGTAAGCTGGAGAATTAGACCACAGAAAATGACATCCTGCAAACGGCCTACTGCTGTGCCACTCAGACTGGGTCCACAGGCCAATATCCGAATCTCCTGGGAGCTTGTTGGAAATGCGCATTCTCAGGCCTTACCCCAGAGCACAAGATCTGAGGATGGGGACCGGGGTTAAGTTTAGGAAGCACTCTGCCATCAAGGTGATTCCTATGCACAACCTCAAGCATGAAAAGCACTCAAAACATCTCTATAGGGGCTTCCCTGGTAGTGCAGTGGTTGAGAGTCCGCCTGCCGATGCAGGGGACGCGGGTTCGTGCCCCGGTCTGGGAAGATCCCACATGCCGCGGAGCGGCTGGGCCCGTGAGCCATGGCCGCTGAGCCTGCGTGTCCGGAGCCTGCGCTCTGCAGCGGGAGAGGCCACAACGGTGAGAGGCCCGCGCACTGCAAAAAAAAAAAAAATCTCTATAGTGATTTAATGAAATCCCTATCAAATTACCCATGATATTTTTTTAAAATATTTATTTATTTATTTAGGTTGCACCAGGTCTTAATTGTGGCAGGCAGGCTCCTTAGTTGTGTCTGATCAGCTCCTTAGTTGCAGCTCATGGCTCCTTAGTTGTGGCACACAGCCTCCTTAGTTGTGACATGCAAACTCTCAGTTGCAGTGTGCATGTGGGATCTAGTTCCCTGACCAGGGATGGAACCCGGGCCCCCTGAATTGGGAGCACAGAGTCTTATTCACTGCTCCACCAGGGAAGTCCCCTTTCACAGAAGTAAAATAATCCAAAATTTATATAGAATCATAAAAGACCCAGAATTGCCAAAGTGATCCTGAGGGGAAAAAAAAAGCAGGAGTCCTAACTCTCCCAGACTTCAGGCAATACTACAAAGTTACAGTAATCAAAACAGTGTGGTTTTGGTACAAAAACAAACGTACGGATCCGTGGAACAGAGAGCCCAGAAATAAACCCACACACCTACGGTCAATTAATCTTTGACAAAGGAGGCAAGAATATACAATGGGAAAAAGAAAATCCCTTCGGCAAGTGATGCTGGGAAAGTTGGACAGCTGCATGTAAATCAATGAAGTTAGAACAGACCCGCACAACATGCACAAAAATAAACTCAAAATGGATTAAAGACTTAAACATAAGACATGACACCATAAAACTCCTAGAAGAGAAAATAGGCAAAACATTCTCTAACGTAAATCGTACCAATGTTTTCTTAGGTCTTTCTCCCAAGGCAATAGAACTAAAAACAAAAATAAACAAATGGGACCTAATCAAACTTACAAACTTCTGCACAGCAAAGGAAACCATAAACAAACGAACAAACAAACAAAAAAATGAAAAGACAACCTACCGAATGAAAGTATTTGCAAATGACGTGACTAACAAGGGTTTAATCTCCAAATTATACAAACAGCTCATACAACTCAACAACAACAACAAAAATACAACACAATTGAAAAATGGACGAAAGACCTAAATAGACATTTCTCCAAAGAAGACAGATGGCCAGTAGGCACATGAAACGATGCTCAATATCACTAATTATTAGAGAGATACAAATCAAAACTACAATGAGGTACCACCTTACACTGGTCAGATTAGCCATCATTAAAAAGACTACAAACAACATATGCTGGAGAGGGTGTGGAGAAAAGGGAACCCTCCTACACTGTTGGTCAGAATGTAAGTTGGTGCAGCCACTATGGAGAACGGTATGGAGATTCCTCATACTAAAAACAGAATTACCATATGATTCAGCAATCCCACTCCTGGGCAGATATTCAGAGAAAACTATGATTCAAAAAGATACATGCACCCCAATGTTCATAGTAGCACTATTCACAATAGCCAAGCCATGGAAACAACCTTAATGTCCCTCAACAGATGAATGGATAAAGAAGATGTGGTATGTATCTACAATGAAATACAATTCAGTCATAAAAAAGAATGAAAGAATGCCATTTGCAGTAACATGGCTGCAACTAGAGATTATCATACTAAGTAAAGTAAGTCAGAAAAAGAAAGACAAACACCATATGATATCACTTATACATGGAACCTAAAATATGGCACAGATGAACCTATCTATGAAAACAGAAACAGAATCATGAACATAGGGAACAGACTTGTGGTTACCAAGGGGGAGCAGGGGAGAGACAGGGATGGACTGGGAGCTTGGGGTTAGTAGATACAAACTATAACATTTAGAATGGATAAACAGCCAGGTCCTACTGTAGAGCACAGGGAACTATATCCAGTCTCCTAAGATAAACCACAGTGGAAAAGAATATAAAAAAGAATGTATATATGAGTATAACTGAGTCACTTTGCTGTACAGCAGAAATTAGCACAACATTGTAAATCAACTATACTTCAATAAAAAAAAATTAAAACATCTCTGTAGCATCCACAGTAAAACACAGGATTTCAGGAGGATGGAAGGGCCTCCACCTGGTCCTTGGGTGACATTTGGTTTTCTTTCCTTGGTATAGGATTCTGCTAGTCACATAGGCAAGGCAAGTTCAGTAGCAAGACAATATCTATATCTATATATAGATATAGATATCTCCTAAAGATGCTACCAAAAAACTACTAGAGCTCATAAACGAATTCATTAAAATTGCAGCATACAAAATTAATATGGAGAAATCTGTAGCATTTCTATGCAGTAAGAATGAACTATCAGAGAGAAAAGTTAAGGAAACAATCCCATTTACCATTCACATAAAAAAAGAATAAAGTACCTAGGAATAAATCTACCTAAGGATGCAAACAACCTGTATTGCAAAAACTATAAGGTGTTGATGAAAATAATTGAAGATGACACAAACAGATGGATATACCATGTTCTTGGATTGGAAGAATAAATATTGTTACAATCACCATGTTACCAAATGCAATCTACAGATTCAATGCAATCCCTATCAAATTACCAATGGAATTTTTCACAGAACTGCAAGAAAAAAATGTATGGAAACACAAAAGACCCCAAATAGCAAAAACAGTCTTGTGAAAGAAGAACTGAGCTGGAGGAATCATGATCCCTTACTTCAGACTATACTACAAAGCTACAGCAATGAAAACATTATGGTTCTGGCATAAAACAGGCACACAGATCAATGGAGCAAGATAGAAAGCCCAGAAATGAACCCACACACTTATGGTCAATTAATCTATGATAAAGGAAGCAAGAATATACAATGGAGAAAAGACAGTCGCTTCAATAAGGGGTGCTAGGAAAACTGGACAGCTACATGAAAAGAATAAAATTAGAACATTTGCTAACACCATATACAAAAATAAATTCAAAATGCATTAAAGACTAAATGTAAGACTGGGTACTACAAAGCTTCTAGATGAAAACATAAGCAGAACACTCTTTGACATAAATCGCAGCAGTATTTATTTGGATCCATCTCCTAGAGTAATGGAAAAAAAGCAAAAATAAACAAATGAGACCTAATTAAACTTAAAAGCTTTTACATAGCAAAGGAAACCATAAAACAAAAAGACAACATACGGAATGGGAGAAAATATTTGCAAACTATGGAACTGACCAGGGCTTAATTTCCAAAATATACAAACAGCTCATACAGCTCAATATCAAAAAAAAAAAAAAAAAAAAAAAAAAAAAAAAAAAAAAAAAAAAAAAAAAAAAAAAAAAAAAAAAAAAAAAAAAAAAAAAAAAAAAAAAAAAACCCAAAGAGCCCAATCAAAAAATCGGCAGAAGACCTAAACAGACATTTCTCCGAAGAAGACATACAGATGGCCAACAGGCCCATGAAAAGACGGTCAACATCAATAATTATTAGAGAAATGCAAATCAAAACTACAATCACCTCACACCAGTCAGAATGGCCATCATCAAAAAGTCTACAAACAATAAATGCTGGAGAGGGTGTGGAGAAAAGGGAACCCTCCTACACTGTTGGTACAGCCACTATGGAGAACAGGATGGAGGTTCTTTAAAAAACTAAAAACAGAATTACCATATGATCCAGCAATCCCAGTCCTGGGCATATATCCAGACCAAATTCAAAAAGATACATGCATCCCAGTGTTCATAGCAGCACTATTCACGTTGGAAACAAATGTCCATCGACAGATGAATGGATAAAGAAAATGTGGTACATATGTGTAATGGAATATTACTCAGCCATAAAAAGAATGAAATAATGCCATTTGCAATAACATCGATGGACCTATAGATTATCCCTTACCAAGTGAAGTAAGCCAGACAGAGAAACAAAAATATCATATGGTATCACTTATATGTGGATTCTAAAAATTAATACAAATGAACTTACTTACAAACGTCAAACAGACTCATAGACATAGAAAACTTATGGTTACCAAAGGGGAAGAGGAGGGAGGGATAAATTAGGAATTTGGGATTAGCAGATACACACTACTATATATAAAATCGATAACCAACAATGACCTACTGTATAGCACAGGGAACTATATTTAACATCTTGTAATAACCTACAATGGAAAAGAATCTGAAAAAGATTTTATATATATATATACATATACATATATATATATATATATATATATATGTAAAACTGAATCACTTTGTTGAAACTAACCAACACTGTAAAGTACCTATACTTCAATAATCATAAAAAAGGGTGTTGTTATACATCTAAGAACTGATGGTAAAAAAAGACCGAACACTTCAGTCTGCTTTCAGATTTAACTGTCATCTGTATGATTTCTGTTCAAAAAAAGTCAAGGTCCCTTTCAGTCCAGTTGCTACTAAAATCTGAGGGACCGGTTCCAGAACTTCAGGAGGTTGAAAAGCAGGGATGAGACTCAACTCTGACTTTTGGCCTCAGTCCATCTCACTCATCACCATGGCTCCACCTCACTCATTGCCTAGAGACCTAAGGGTATTAAGGTGGGCTGCCCTTGAATTTTATGTAAGTCTAAACAGCCATACTTACAGAGGCTACATACAATCGCCAAAGTTACACTGCTTAATCTGGCAACACACACAAATCCCACTATATTCCATACCAGGAAGATCACTTGGCAGAATTTGCATTGCCCGTTGTCTTCAGGGGCATCGATTTCAGTTCTCCTAGACACAGATGAAGAGGCTGAGGTACAGGGTAATAGCCCTACTTACCAGAAGCCACAGACCTCAACAGCAGCCTACGCATAGAATCCAGCCTTCCTGACTATCAGTGAAATAACACACTTCTCCCAGTGATATTTTAGTGCTGCCCAGTTGGCATTAAAACACTCTGACCACTTTCAACACTATACCTAGCCAAGCACGTGTGCTTTGAGCATGCATATGCTTTCCCTTCTGCTCAGATGTTGAACAAGGTACTACACTAGCTACCCAGCCCTCCACCCAATTGGGTCAGAATCCAGAGAACCTGGAGCAGCCCTGAGGCCCAGAGGCTCAGATAAGAATATGATTCCCTCTACAATAAACAGAATAGTAACTACCACTGAATTAAGCATGTACTATGTGAGCTCTCTACTAGACCGTGGACATGCATATGCTTTCGCCTAGGAAGACCATCGAAGGATAAAGTTACTCAAGGTCGTGCAAACCCAGCTTGGATTCTAGAACCCATGTTTTTGCTATGGCACTGCTTCTGAGTAAGGTCCTGTCCACCTGGGTTTACAGGTTTATATGGAAGTTTCCTGCTTTGGAGGTTGTCGCCCGATCCTGAACGTAGGCAGCCTTGTCTGAGGCTCTGACATAGGCCGTATGTGTCTTAGGAACCCCCTCCCTGCAATAGTTGGACCTGACTTGTGGACTCAGTCACTGCCTGTAGCACTGCTCCTTCAGGGATGGGTTTCCGGCAACAAGGCCATTCACTGCTCACTGTCCAGACCAGAAGCTCTGGGGTGGAGTTAGTTCACCCAGCCTGACCTACCTTCAGTACCTTCTCCACAATAGCTGCTGATGAGCAATGTTTGGATGGTCACCTACTGTGGGCCAGCATTACATTAAGCTCCTAAAATTTATTGTTGAACTTGAGTCGTCTTCATGCACCCTGGACCCTCAGGTAGCCTGTCATCCAAGCCCACATCATGGCCGAAAGCATGAAGAAATATTCTTCTGGCTTGTTGACATAGTCCAAAAGGCCCCATGCAACAGCTGTCCCAAGAAACAACAAATGTGAGATGTACACAGAGACTCCAGGTTCCTGCAGAATCGTAGTATAGTTCACATTATCAGTGGGAAAGTCACCCAACACAGGTTTGTAAAGTCATATCAGTGGTGATAAGCAAGTTGGAAAAGCAGTGATTGGTAAAGTGGAGAGTCACAATTAGTCTCAGGTGAGAGCAGTTCAGTGTATGGGCCGCACATCAGTTCTTTACAATGCGCATGAAAATCACCTGGGGCTCTTGTTACAACGTGGTTTTTTAACTCAGTACAGTTGAGGTGGAGCCTGCATTTCTAACAAGCTCCCCTAGCGTGCTGAAAGCCGCTGGTCCTCAGACTACACTCTGCATAGCAAGCCCATCGACCTACTTGACGCAGGTTTAAAAAGGAAAGAATGGGGCTTCCCTGGTGGCGCAGTGGTTGAGAGTCCGCCTGCCGATGCAGGGGACGCGGGTTCGTGCCCCGGTCCGGGAGGATCCCACGTGCCGCGGAGCGGCTGGGCCCGTGAGCCATGGCCGCTGAGCCTGCGCGTCCGGAGCCTGTGCTCCGCAACGGGAGAGGCCGGAACAGTGAGAGGCCCGCCGACCGCAAAAAAAAAAAAAAAAAAAAAAAAAAAAAAAGCAAAGAAGGTAGTTGGCTTACTTGGATGTAAGTCATGCTTGTAGGTGGCATTAGAACCTTCCAACTAAGCTGCATGATCTTACCAGAAAAGTAATCATTCATAGAGGAAGAAAAACCACGCCAGCACTGGGTCTCAGAGCTTGAGGGAGATGGAGCCTGGGGTTGAGGGGTTTGGAAACACAAATAGAAATCCAGAGAGGGAAAGAATGGGTGGCCGTCATAGAAACAGCAACAACTGTTGTTCAACTGAGTAAACGATCCGTGTTTCAAGAGCAGAGAAGAAGGTAGCTGGAGGTATCTGAAGTCGGGCCCACACATGCCAGAACCACAACAGCAGACTCACTGGCACAGAAAAGGCAAAACTTCAAAGTCTTAACAACAAGCAACGGGAAGAAATCAGCACAGGCAAACCAAAAACGCTAGAGTGAACGCAGGGTCACACATGATCCGAAGGCACCAGGTAAGTTCCCAGATGTGGGAAAGTGAACTTACCTGTTTGTCTTCAGCTTCCAGAAGGAGCAGAGCACGGGAAATCCAGGCATCCTAGTCTCAGAGGAAATGGCGGGCTCAGCAAGGAATCCAGAGAGGGATGATGGAAAACTCAGCCAAGGCTCAGGTCTGCTACCAACGTCAAAGCTGCCGTAAAGTTAGGACGTAAAGTTGGGTGGTGCTGACCCAATGAAAGGCCTGTATTCCTTCCTAATTGCATGGGGCAGAATCAACACGCATGAGTTAAGTGGCTCTAGCTGTGAAAACTGGCAAACTGTACACAGCCCGAGGCATGCTGGTAGAGCCCTGTCTCAGAGTGAGGTCCCAGATCAGCAGCATCAGTGTCACCTGGGAACCTGTTAGGAAATGTAGGATCTCCGCCCTGCTCCAAAGCGACCAGTCAGACACTGCGGGGCCGGAGCCCTGCAGCCTGTGGTTCTGCAAGCCCTCCAGGTGATTCTGATGCAGGCTCGCTGCAGCAGAGTCTACTGACAGCATGGGGGAGACACAAGGCCAGGTGTGACAAATCGACAGTCGTTATAAGTGGGCTTGATGATGGCACTTTTAAAGAGCTAGTGAACAGCAAAGCCTGTTTACAGGGAGAAGAAACCCCAGGATACCTCATGTAAGATAATAATTAGTAAAACAGGGTCAGTGATCCACAAAGTTGGGCAGTGATATTTCTTTAACCATTCATCTCATGATGTATTTTTAAGAGACCCACCGAAAAGAAGTGCTATTTGTTGCCCAGGCTTGTAAAGAGATCTTCTCAGAGGAGGGATACAAACTTGAGGAGAACAAACATGGTGGTCTAATGTGATGTGTTTGACAGAAATATTGAGAAAGAGTTTTATTTTAAATATAAACACAAGTGTAAGACAAAAAAAAAAAAGCACAAACAACACGTGGAGGCTTTAATTACAGGCACACCTTTTCTTACTGTGTTTGCTTTATTACTCTTCACAGATACGGCATTTTTTTACAAATTGAACGTTTGTGGCAACCCTGCATCGATCAAGTGTATTGGCGTCATTTTCCGAGAGCATTTGCTCTCTTTGTGTCTCTGTGTCTCATTTTGGTAATTCTAGCAGTATTTCAAGCTTTTTTATTATGATTCTATTTGTTATGGTGATCAGTTGTCTTTGATGTTATCACTGCAAAAAGATTGCCACTCTCTGAAGGTTTAGATGTTGGTGAGCATTTTTCAGCAATAAAGTTTTTTTTATTTTTTGCGGTACGCGGGCCTCTCACTGTCGTGGCCTCTCCCGTTGCGGAGCACAGGCTCCGGACGCGCAGGCTCGGCGGCCATGGTTCACGGGCCCAGCCTCTCTGCGGCATGTGGGATCTTCCCGGACCGGGGCACGAACCCGTGTCCCCTGCATCGGCAGGCGGACTCTCAACCACTGCGCCACCAGGGAAGCCCCCAATAAAGTAATTTTTAATTCAGGTCTGTGCACTATTTTTTAAACATAATGCTATTGTACACTTAATAGACTACAGTCTAGTGTAAACATAACTTTTATAGGCTCTGGGAAACCAAAATATTCCTGTGACTCGCTTTATTGCCATATTTGCTTTATTGTGGTGCTCTGGCACCAAACCTGCAGTGTCTCCAAAGTCTGCCTGTGTACAGATTAATTCAGCCAATATGAGCTAGATATCTACTCTATTCAGACACTGAAGATGCAAATAAAACATAATCTCTTTCAAAATACTTGCAGTGTAGCGATAAGTGTGGGGCAGAGAACATGACAATACATTGAGTTGACAGAGCTGTACTAGAAGTTCACCCAAGGAGCTACAGGAGCCTAGACTTTCTCCAAAAAGCATCAAAAAACTCTTCTCAACAGGGATTAAGGCTTACTTTGACTCTGAAGAACAAAAGAAAAAACAACATCCTAGGAGAGGGAATGAGCTGTGGGAAGATGTGAAGGCGTGAAATGCCTTCTGGGAAATGCTGGAAGCTTGGAATGGCTAGCGGGAGAGGGCACGAGGCCAGAGAACAAGTGGGCAGCTCGTGGTGGCCCTGGGTGCCATCCTGGTAATGCTGGTGAGCAAGGGAGGACCGGGAAGGGACGTAACCTTCAGAAGGACCACTCTGTCTCACTCAAATGGGGAATGGATTGAAGAGAGGGCCAGGAAGGAGGCTGGCCAGAACAGTAAGGAAAATAAAGCATGGCCACAATTCAAGTGACAGACTAGGACATAGAGCTCAGGAATGCAGAAACTATGCAGTTCTAAGGGATGGCAAAACCTAGGCTACAGCCAAGCTCAGAACCACTCATGCCGCAGGACCCATTGAGGGGGGGTGCCCTAGCAATCTGTAACGAATACTAGCAGCAAAATGGCAATCAGTTTCATTCTTTTTACAAACCAGAGACAATTTAAGGCTCCCATGTCATAATGTCTGTCTTACATTTCAAGTAGTAACAGTATCTATAATGCATTTATCAACATAAAACACAGCATGCTTTTAGTCTTGTTTTATATGTCTAGATGCTTATCTGCCTAATAGAGTGATTTTTAATGCAGTGGATTTGGTGGTAGTCAGTCTTCCTCTGTCCTTTTTTTTTAATATTTTTTTCTTTTTCCTTTTTTGTTTGTTTGTTTGTTTGGCTGAGCTGCCTGGCTTGTGGGATCTTAGTTCCCTGACCAGGGACCGAACCTGGACCCTCGGCAGTGAAAGCGCTGAGTCCTAACCACTGGGCCGCCAGGGAATTCCCTCCTCTGTTCCTTTAAAAGCTGCCTGTGACATTAAGCAAATTACTATCTCAAGATCCATGGTATTCATCACAAGATAATACCAGTATGGGTACTATAAGATGGTGTGGAAGATTAAACTCAATGCATATGTATGTACAATGTTTAGCGGGGTGTGTTAAGATAGGAAGTGCTCAGTAAACATTAAAGCCAAAGGATAGCTCCCAACAAAGGGAGGTCTTAAAATAGACATTCCATTAATAATTCTTAATAGAATGCTAGTTTTAAGCCCTGAGGGATTTTATAATTCATATTATCTGTTTCCCATTTTTTCAAGCCATGTAAGTATACGACAGGGCAGTAAAGGTTGCCCAAAGCCACTCCACATCCTCAAGGTCTTCAGGACCAGCTCCTGCTCAGTTCCTGTGAGATAACCTTCAAGCCCTTGTGATAGTGCGTGGATAGGGGTGTCTTTGTAGACCTGGAGCCTTGAGCCACGCCAGTAGATGTATGCTAACTGGGTGATTTACAGTGAACACCCCCTTTTCTTAAATAACTGGGGCTTTGGGCCACACCATATCACTTTGATCTCTGAGAGGACTGGACACTGGTTAGGTAAGATCAGTCACCTAGGTGCTCCAGGCACCCATACAAACCCCGAACACCAAGGCTTGGGTGAGCTTCCCAGTTGAAAATACAGTTGTCCCTTTGTATCCTCAGGGGTTTGGTTCCAAGACCCATGTGGACACCAAAATCCAAGGATGCTCAAGTTCCTTATGTAAAATGGCACCCTATTTACATATAATCTATATGTATCCTCCCATATACTTCAAATCATCTCTAGATTACTTGTGATACCTAGAACAATGGAAATGCCATGTAAATAGTTGCCACTCTGCAGAAAACTCATGTTTTACTTTTTGGAAATTTCTGGAATTTTTTTCTAATATTTTCAATCTGTGGTTGGTTGAATCAGTGGATAGGGAATGCACAGATATGTCTGTACTCCCGAAGTGTTGTCACATTTGGTTGTTAGAAGAATTAAGAGTTACCCATACAATACCGCTGGAAGAGGGCAACCCATGCCCGATTTCTCCTGGACCCCGACCCACCTTTTTCCTTTGCTCTTTCTAAGCTGTATCCTTTCACTGACATAAACCACAACGATGAGAATAGAGCTGTTCTGGGAGCTTTGAGTCCTTCAAGCAAATCATCAAACCTGAGGGTGGTCTTCAAAACCCCCAATCTAACAACCAACTTAGAACTTTTGATTTCACTTGATTTTCTAATGACCTCAGGTAAAACCACGCATTGATTTCAGGAAAACTTAGATGACTATCTTCTTCCAAGCATGCAGATGAGGGATTAACTTTATTTATTTTTTCCCAGTAAGCTAAATTTTTGTTTATTTTCTGTACATCTTCTTTAATGGCCTACTGTCTGCCAAATGAAATAGTGTGCAAAGTCAGATCTTGAACCCTTGGACTTAGTACAATCCAGAGATAGAATAAACTTTGGTTCAACAGAATGGAGGATGTTACAAAAATAAGTGTTAGAGAATTTGCAATTCATTTTTGAGTGTGGCATCACAATAAATAATCAGCTTTGATTTTTATATAATTACTGAGGGATTAACTAAATTTAATACGAGGTTTCCTAGGAATATTTGCCGTGTGACAGTGGAGAGAAGAGGTTAATTATCATTGATTCCATTGGTGAGCTCACATTAGCATGTATATTTACAACCTACAGGGAATTTCCCTTCAGAAAACAGAAAATCCATTGTGTGGCATCCTATCCACTCCACACCCATGCATAAATACACTAAGTTATTTTACATACTCATTCATATCAATTACCAACTTATTGTGGGTGTGTCATTCTGTCCTGCGTGCTAAGAAGTACAGCAGATTCTACACCTTGATCAAATACTTTGAGAATAATTTCTTACGTTCAATTAGTATAAAATACTCTTGACCAGATAATCCGCTAGGTATTCACAGAGCACTTAAATTTTACAGCTACTACTTTGCTTCTCCTCTACAGCTTATGGCCCCCAAATGGAAAAATCTCTAGGATTATGATTCGGCAGTTCTTTTTCCTCTCTTCTGCCCCTCCATCCTGGTAATACATTATTCTATGTCGTCAATGATAATATTTAGCACTCTATGAACATTTTGGAAAATAATTTGATTGTTAAATTTTGCTTGTAAAAGGAATATCAGATAATAAACATCATGTTAAGTCCCTTTATTTATTTTTATTAAAAAAAAATTTTTGGCCACACTGCATAGCTTGCTGGATCTTAGTTCCCCAATCAGGGATCGAAACCGTGCCCCCTGCAGTGAAAGTGCCAAGTCATAACCACTGGATGACCAGGGAATTCCTTTAAGTCCCTTTAAAGCTTCCTATTTTCCTGGACCTGTAAGCGTCTTTCTCTAGGAAAGTCTAAATGGACACGTATTTCCATGTTTCAAGGTGAAAACTCTATCTACTGACTGTGACAAACAAGTGATGTGTATGAATGAAATGCACAACACGTATAGACATTTGTTTTCTAAACCGGTTATGGGAAGAATTCATAAACACAGAAAGAGCTGAAGTCAGTGGAGGTTTTATTTCAATATTTAGTCCAAGCCTTTTTTTTTTTTCATTAAAAAAACCTTTTTTTTTGGCTGCGTTGGGTCTTTGTTGCTGCGTGCAGGCTTTCTCTAGTTGCAGCGAGTGGGGGCTACTCTTAGTTGCGGTGCACAGGCTTCTCGTTGCGGTGGCTTCTCTTGTTGCAGAGCACGGGCTCTAGGCGCGTGGGCTTCAGTAGTTGTGGCACATGAGCTCAGTAGTTGTGGCGTGTGGGTTCAGTAGTTGTGGCTCACAGGCTCTAGAGCACAGACTCAGTAGTTGTGGCACACGGGCTTAGTGGCTCCGCGGCATGTGGGATCTTCCCAGACCAGGGCTCGAACCTGTGTCCCCTGCATTGGCAGGCGGATTCTTAACCACTGCGACACCGGGGAAGTCCCGAGCTGAAGTCTTTTTTTATTAGAGTGTTGAAATACGATTGTCTGGCATTCTGTCAGCGGGATTCTAAAATTACTAAAGACAGGAACCAAATCTAAACATGATTAATAAAGGATGTCAGAAAATGGCAACAGCTTTACTTTAAAAATACAATAATCATCTGAGGGACTATTACAGTTGTGAATGTGAATAAGAAGTGTTTTGAAGTATCTACTGGGATCATGAATTCATGTATATAAAAATTTAAATTTAACATAACTTGAGCAATAACAATTCTTTATTCCTGTTTTATTCATTCCTTAAGCATCACTGAGGGTGAAGAAATAGATATTTCAGTTAAAAAGTGTCATATTCTGTTTTTTGTTTTATTCCAATTTAAGCCAAGATTATAAAAAAGCATTGTTAATGCAGGACATGAGTATGTTAGTCTGCTTGGGTTGCCATAACAAAATACCACAGATTGGATGGCTTAAACAACAGACATGTATCTCTCCCAGTCCCAGAGGCTGGAATCTGAGATCCAGGCATGGGCAGGGCTGGTTCCTCCTGAGGCCTCTCTCCTGGGCGTGTAGACTCCATCTCCTCCCTGTGTCCTCCCGTGGTCGTCCCTCTGTGTGTGTCTGTCTCTTAATCTCCTCTTCTTATAAGGATCCCACTCCTATGGGATCAGGACCCACCCTAATGACTTCATCTTACCTTTATCACCTTTTTAAAGACCCCATCTGCAAATACAGTCCCATTCTGAGGTCTTGGGAGTTAGGGGTTCAACACGTGAATATTTTTTGTTGGGAGGAGGGTGGCAACAATTCAATCCAAAATGGTTTTTCTTGGTCTTACAGTCTGCATTAACTTTCTTGTTCTTTGTGTTTTGCAGAGCGATTATAAGAATCAGGAATACTAGGGGGGAGGTTCACGGTTTTGTTTTTGTTCATTGTTGTCTCCACCCACCAATCATCTGAAGAGAGGCCATGTGAATCCATGCTGGAAAAGCTGAGGGGTATACGTGCTGCTGAGACCGATAATTTCAGTCATTTGAGTGTTGATATGATAGTCAGAAAAGCTGGAAAGAGAACTTCCAAGCCAGTTTTTCACTTAGATTAACTCATGAAGTGTGAAACCCCTCCTTGGGTTGAACCAGTCCCTGTTTGCCATGATCATTTCCATTTATGGCTCTCAAGTGCCTGGAATAATGGTCAGTGATTGGTACATTATAGACAGACACACAATCAACACAGACACACTCACAGTCAACACAGCCTCACAGATTGTGAGAACTTTAGAATTAGAGTAGTAATATTTGTACAGTGTTGCCAGAGAATCCCTGATGTAAATGGGTGAGCACTCTAATTAACCTGGGTGTTGCAGGAAAGTGAATAGCAGCTGTTCTTAAAAATGATGAGTCATTCTTCTGTCTGCGATTTCCTCTGTTTGTTCAACGGTTTACTCTTTGTGTGTGCCAAAACTCCACTTTGTGTCGCCAAAATATTATTTGATATTTTCATTGACTTTTTTTTTTTTTTTTTTTTTTTTTTT